>AWOL01S0014506.1:53080-64248 GCA_000715115.1 Nicotiana otophora
GATTGTTGGGATTTTAAGCTTGTGTAGCTTAAAGAGGGTGAATGAGAAATGGAGGAAAAATAAAATATTTAGAGTTTCCCTCCTTGGCAAAGGGACATTGTCCCATATTGGAGGAAGAAAAGGCTTTTGATGGGTATATATATAATTGCTCTTCTTCTAGCTCTTAAAGAGTTAAGAAGAAGGCAAGCCTCGCGTTGTCGTCGTCGTTGCTCGCTCGGCTCGGCTTCGGCTTCGGATCAAAGATTGATTGATTAATCTTTATGGACAAAATTCCTTTTAATTATTTAATTAATTAAATAAATAAATAACGAAAAATTCAATCCGGAATAATCCATGACCCGCGACCCGGTCCGGTCAGGCCCATTTTCTTTTCCGGATTATTTTAAATCCATTTTTCCGCAATATTTCAAACAACCTTGTTCCAATAGCCATGACTGTTTCTGAAAGGTTGCAAACCTTTTCAGAAACAATGCCAGCAAATCTATAAATAGAGTTTGAATCCCAGAATCTTTCCTTACGAAATTTTCTGAGCTTCTTCTTCTTCTTCTTCTGCAAAAAAATTCAGTGTGTTTTACAGCCTTCGATTGGCTCGCTGTTTACCGGCGTTTTGGTACCAACACTCCGGTGAGTTAAATCGTTCTATCCTAGGAGGATTATTCTAGCACCTCGGGCACTTGAGGGGAATAATTTCCTTAAGTACACACTCTGTATTCAGTGGGCTCGATTTATTCCTATACTGTTTTTTCAGAATTTATTTCGTAAACAAGTATTACTAACTTTCTATTTTGTTTATATATTTCAGAAAGTTTAATTGTTTATTACAGCAATACAGAACAATAACATAGAGGTTGGTAAATTGGGACTTATTTGGAATATTTATATAAGATTTCCATTAAATAACTTAATTGTTGAGAAAAGTAGAGACTAAAGTGAAAGACGGTTAATGTTTGGGCCAATGAGACAGTCCAGCCCAACCTACCAGGTTGACTAGCTGATTTGGGCCTAGTTATAATCCCCAACTTTAAGGGGCAAAACACAAATGACCGGTCGGTCGAAATTAATTAAATTCGCTAGCTAAAAAGTGTATACAATATGTATATTATATGTATATAATATACATATACACAAAAAATATACATGTTATCGGTTATTAGTTTTAGAAGCGATTAAAATATATATTTCTCAACCTTTAACTAAGTTAGAAAATGCTAGCTGGCTCGAGTTCATGGGACAAGCCTATTTTGGCGGCCCTAAATAGTTAAAGTTAATAATTCTATACAAAGCCAACAACGTACGTTTCGATCTTGATATATAGTTTAGTTCGTCAAATATTAAAAAAAAAAAAAAAAAAAAAAAAAAAAAAAGAAGAAGAAGAAGATGTTCATGTATGTTTTTGTAACTTGAAACCGTAGAGTACCTTAGAGAGCCAATAGACAAAGGACTATAAAACTGAAAACTAAACTTGAAAATTAATGATTGAATTACCATTAACTCATTGGAAATTGAAGCTTTGTTTAATGACATAAAATTAGCTGTGGTTGGCATTTAAGTGGCATCATTGTCAATAATCTTTTAAATCGTCAAGTTTGGCTTATCTATGTAGTAGATTCGCAGTGAAACGCCACCAGCAAGCTTCGCCGGAAATTCTCTGTATATATATATATATATATGTATAATAAATGGTATTCCGTATATGCGTTTGCCTATACAATTCAGAAAAGGGAAAGAATTTATGATTAGGAAAAAACTAAATGACTATTCCTATATATTAGGAAAATAAATTAATGAATATTCATTCCTAGACATTAGAAAAATAATTAAATGACCATATTGTCCAACGTGAACTCTGTTTTAGAAGTATAAAAAAGACACGATATTTCGCCAAGGGTTTTTATGCTTTTAATATAGTATAAATATAGATTAGTGGAAGTTTTATTATGCTTTGTGCCAAGTACTCAAATATTATATTTTTTTCGTTTGATCGAGTTTTGTCTGTATAAATCGAAAAGATGAATAATCCAAATCGAAGGCTAAATTTGATCAAATTGACCAACTTGACACCAATAACCTCCAAATCCTGGATCCACCTCAAAATTGATTCTGCGAGTAGCGTCATGAAGATACGAGTTCTATTGCAGCTAATGCAGTAAAAGCAATGATCTTTTCTCCCATACTAGATGTTTCTACTTCCTGTAAATTAATTAGTTGTAAAGTTCAACAAAATTGAATCAAAAGTTCATCTGTGAATAGGCAGTTCCATATATGGTAAACTCCATTGAGCTTGATGATCTTGGTAGGAATGATTAACAAGCAGGTCGTGTTCAGTGGCGTTAGGCGTATACATGATTTTTGTCAATTGATGAATTGTCTGTGACGTCCATGAAAGAGGTCGGGCCAGCGAGAAGGATTGACGGGTTTTTGGGTGACAAACTTCTAAAGAAAGGGTGCACATGACATCTTAAGCGAATTCACATTGGAATAAGAGATGAAACTGAAGAGCTTTACATGTTACGCACGCTTTTAGGCTCGATGGTAGCATAAACCACGGAACAAATCTTTAAGATCTATTGGATCAAAGCGAACAATATTATATTTCGTGAACTTGAGCTTTGACATTATCGATTATCACAACTTCGCTTGTATGCGAGTTTGGTTCGTATAAAATTGTCCCTATCATTACTCTTTTTCGGATCTTTTTTTCTCGATTTCACTATCTAGTACGGTTAATGCAAATTTGCACCGCGTCCACTAATGGGATACAACACTTATACCAAGAAATTCTCTATTTTCAGAAATCAAATTCAAAATTTCTGATTAAGGGTAAAAAAATTTCAATCATCCTACCTCATATGTTGGTTGTCTTTATCCTTGATATCTAAGAACTTGAAACCCCAAATACCCTTTTTAATTTTAGCTTCAAATACTCTTTTTTCTTCTTCTTTCCTTCTTTTTAATTTTAACCAAAATAATATCCAAACGCCTATTCAAGAGATACGGTCCCATTATTATAGTCATCTGCACATAATAATGCCAAGAAATTCTCGGCAGTTATGGGGACTCGTCACAGAAGATCTCGCACTTGATGTCGCCAAGATTACTGGTGTTCAAGTATGGGTGTTCAAACCGATAAAAAACATTCTAACTAAACAGATATATAAATATATAATATTTATATATACTTTTAAAGCTTTATATATAATTTTTTAAAAAAAATATCTAATAATATTTGTGATTTGGGTGTAATATTTAATAGAACTATAAAGTGCATATATTTTTATTTACTTTAATTAATGCTTGATTGTAACGTGTATTATCAGTTTCTTATCAAGTGTTATTAATATGTCTCAATCTCTTAATTCTTCTATATTCATATATCAAGATTTATTAAAAAACCCTTATATCTTTTTCGAATTTAAAATGATATTTTATCAGTAATTTTTAAAATTAAACATAACATGTTATTATTTAGATTTAATATTGATTTTTATGTTTAACTATTAAAATTCGATTAAGCTTGAAAGCATGCATCAATGAAAATTTAATGTTAAACTAAGAAAATAACTATCATGTGTTATCAAAAGAAAATTTTCATAAGAATATTTTAATAGATTTGTCAATTTATTCAATTCTTACTAAGCATATAATAACTTATCAAAACTTTATTCATAACTCTAACAAAGTAAGATTGAAATGATATTCATATGATAAAAAAGTGAAAACATCCGATAAAATCGACAAAACCAAACCAATATAGTCTGTTTGGTTTGATTTTGATAAATATCGAACCAACTCGACTCGTATACATCCCTAGAGACATGTTATGCTGCTTGAGGATCTTAGACGTAACCCTTTTTTTTATTTGTACGTATATGTTACTGGCAATAGTTATATACTTACATCCATTGCTTGCAATATTATCAGTGAAAGTAACAAACTTAGCTTGCAACACAAAAATAAAATAGGACATTTCTATACATACCAGTGGCGTAAAAAAAATCACATCAGTGATTAACCGGCTTATCCCAACAGAATTACGCGACACATTAAATATATACAATTATATTTATCATTCGTAGTTATACTTTCAGCAAATTTACCATTCGTAACTATATTTAAATTTTATAGAAAATTCATAAAACAAGAGAATTAATTGTTTTGAACTGAAACAAGAGAGCAACGAGCTCTCGTAGCTTAGTTGGTTAGAGCGCCCACCTAGCTAGCAAAGGTCTTGAATTCAACTCTTAACAAGCGCATTTTATTTTTCTGTATTTTGCCTTGGTTGTATTCGTTGCGCGAACAAATACAATCAATACAAGTTGTATCCTTTGTATACACCCATGTATACTGTCGATACAGGTTTGTATCCTTTGTACACAGCCTTGTATTTCGCCTTGATTACAGTTGATACATGTTGTATTCGTTGCGCGAACGAATACAGTTGATACAGGTAGTATTCGTTACACGTTTGAATACAAGTGATATAAGCTGATAAAATGGTAATAATTAAAAAGTAATTACGAATGATAATTAGGCTCTAAACTATAGTATTTTGTAAAACTTCCTCTTAATCGTACAAAAGGTCAAAGATAAATTTTCGTAAATCAATATCAGACAGAGAATTCTCTCTTTAAAGTTTATTTATATCCAACCAAGAAAAAAGTGTGTCAATATATTTTCTTACCACCCGAAAAATTATATGCCGAAAGGTGATTAATTTCTAAAGTCACTTTATAGTCCTGATAAAGCCCTTGGCGGCATAACCCTTTGAAAGAGTCCTGATAACGTGACATGATCAATTTACATACCAATTACGAAACTTGTCAATGTGGAAACTTTTACCAAATCTTGATAATTATTCAACTTAATAAATCATATGAAATTGACACCTAAATTGAAATAATTTACCTGACCTTTCTATCTTGCCTTCTATATATATAAATATTGCAAACCACCTAATACCGCACATGCAAGTTGAGTCAGTAAGCATATCTTCTTTGTATATAAAGTTTTTACTTAATGGGCAAACCACTCCAATTAATATTATACATTTATACTCCACTCTCAAGTCAAACCAAGTATCCTCATTAATACTAGTACTAAATTTTTTACTTTAAAGCGCTGGATTTTTTCACCTACATTTCTCAAGTTTGAATTTTCCTAACTTAACCATAATGGACCACTAACTACTACACCAAAAATATGTGGTAATAGACAAAGAAGAACGGGTATAATGTTCTTGAAATAGCAAGTTCAAAGCGAATGAAAATATATAATCCCAAACAAAATAATGATTGGTTAACAAATAAAGATGAGTATTAACTTTTAGTATTTATATATAGTCCGAACCAAAAGCAGCATAGCAACGTAAAAGTTAGCAAGGATGTGATGCAACAGCAATACTTCTGAAGAGGTATAATTTTTACATTAGTGTTAGAAAGATTATTTGATCAATTTAATGTTAGAAAGTTTATTCTCTTACAAAATGTCGGCTTGCGTCAAAGTAAGAGTTGGATTTCCCCCTTTTTTTTACTCATAAATTATAGGGGAAATTACACATTTGGCGGCTCAGCTAAAAATATTTACGGTCGCTAGCTAATATCAACAATAACAACATACCCAATTTAATCCCACGAGTGAGATCTAGCGAAAGTAGTGTTTACACATACCTTACCTTACTGTTTCCGATAGACTATCGGCTCAAAAAACGTATAATCACAATAATTATGACAATGAAAGCTGCTAGCTAATATACATATAATATACACCGAGTATACATAGGGTGAGCGGCTATTTTAGTTAATAGAAAATTTCAATTTTGATTTTTCTCTTTCTCCATCCCCAAATTTCAACCACCAAAGGCAAGCACCGTCTGGACGTCGGCTAATGGAAGGTCGGCACACAAATTCTTTGAATAAAAATTCTTTTAAGGATAGTATATTATAAGCACCTGCAGCTGTATATGAAGAGTTGGCGCCAGCAATTCTTGACGGTTGAAACATTTAAGATAACCCCATAACTTTATTTGTTTCCAAATGGACAACGATAGAATCTTGAAGATACATTCTTTAAAAAATAAAAGATTGGTTTTAATATTAAAGAATCAAGCCGTGGAAGTAGTCACTGATGCTTGCAGTGGGCTATTTACATGTCATCCCTTGAATATCTCATCCTTGAAGTGCGGCCCTTCCCGGAACCTGCGTGAACACGAGATGGCTTGTGTACCGAGCTGCCCTATTTAATTACCTGCTGCCGGTATTGAATAACTCCAGTGCCAAGACTTGAGCAAATTGAAAAGATCACCTAGCATTTTGTCTTAACTGGAATTTAAGACTGGTCTCATGATTTTCACCCACTTCAATGGGGAATAAGCACACCTTTTGGTGCTACCGTTCTAGTCAGTAAAAACATGCAAGCACAAGCCCAGATTCAGCTTAACTAATTCTGAAACTCTCATGATTCATAATATTGGAAAGTACATGAACAAACTACGCGCCAAACCTTCATTGTTTATATATTAAGGGAAAGCCTTTGCCATGTAAATTTACAAAGCTAGAAACAACCTCAACTAATTCTATACATTTATCAAATAACAAGACATTTAATTTATAGCGTAGACTCTGATATGTCGAATGAGATCCAAGTTTTCCTGGCAAAATAGAAAAATGGTCATCGCTTACTGACCTGAAAAAATGTTTAGAAGCTTAAAGTTGCATTCCAGCAGTAGTCGTCGCCCTTTTAACGAATAAAGAATCTCATGGAATATGCTCGCCAGAGTAGCTCGAATCAGCAGAAACTGAGAAAAACCAGGCGGAGACGTCTTGTGATTTGCTTCTGAAGAGAAGCATTTTGCCATTGGCCGGTTTCTAAACTCCAACCGTTCAAAGCCAAAATCACTCATCCAAGTAATCATCATTAAACATCATTCTAGCACTAGCACATTCCTCTATTGCTTTTGCATTCACTTCCCTTCCGTACCTCCATATGTAGTTCAGACCGACGAGCAGCTCTGTAATTGCTGATTCTGTCTTCTCTTGATTTGCATAATAAAGGGTTTGTACGAGCAGCACATTCGTTCTTGAAACAAAGTTCTGATGCTCAAAGCTCCGCTCGGATTGCCATCTTATCATGTTATGAGCAAGGGGAGCGAGCCATTCTAGAATCCCCATCATTGCTTCATTCCATTCTCCAGCAAGAACCGTGTCATAAACGGACGACGTCAAGCTCTTGGCGAATGGCTTTAGTTTTGCCCTGAGGGCTCCTCTTAAACTAGCCGGTAGCATGTTGTACAGGTCTTCTCTTGCATCATGTCCAATCAAGTGAGGAGATGCCACTAGTTTCTCAATCACGATAATGACATTTGCATAATGCAGTGCTAAGGCAGCAGCTCCAAGAGTTTCTGGAGGAGCGTTTAACAACCTTTTTTTCGCATTATAACTTGTCAGATAAGAGCAAGTTGAATAGCCATCAACATGTCCATTTACATTAGCTCCTTTCGTTGCACTGAGAAAACCAGAATGAAATCCTTGTGGATCTAGATAGCAATTACCTACAGGAGAACCGTTCCCGATCATCATGCAGCCTTTTAGCGGACCTGTAGAGGTCAGTCGAGAATGCTTTTGATTTGGACCTTTTCCATGTAAACTTCCTGAACGATCACGAGATTTCCACCACCTCATGCCGGATTTATTGAATAGAGGGAGCGGCCCAGATTTTGTTGTTGACCTTCCCAGAGGACCCGAATAGAAGCCAACAGAAGAATGTCTTCCAGGGACCGGGCTTCCCGTTGAAGTTGAACTTTTCAGGGGACCTGAATAAGAATTGTTAATGTTTCTTGTGCCCGAGATTGGCCCAGATTTGGAAAGGATACTTTCTACTGGTTCTGAGGAAAATCTAGTCAAGCCTGTTTCAGACGGGTGAACAGTTGATTGGGCATAAGCAACTGAGTGGCTACGATGGATTTGATCAGAATCTAGTTCTCTTGATGTTTTAGTCCTCTCATCAGCAGGATCAACTCCAAACACATGCCCGATCCTACTAAATATAGTAAACAAGGATCTCGCCAGAAGACGGACTGTATAATCATAAGTCCTATTCCAAATAGAAACATCCTTAAGATGCTTCACCTCCTGCTGCTTCCACGCAAGCTTCTTCTCATATTCAACGAGAGTAATGCTATCTGCATCATCATTTCCCTTCAATCTCTTCAATGTCTGTTCAAGATCAGAAAGATTCTCCATTTCTTGATATAAATTTGCATTAATCACAATAAATCGTTCCATCTTCTTAAGTTTCCTATCCATCTTCTTCCACGAAAGTTGCCACCCGTACGGATCAGCACCAACTTTTAGCAGATCATTAAAGGCTTGCTCAAAACTCTTCAAGAAAGGGTCGTTGCATTTTTTGGCTAGCCTAGAAACAGCAATTGCCACATGTCCTAAGTTTTCAACCAACTCTGTACACATCAACCTTGCAATAGAGGAATCATCGTCCGAAACTAGCTTTTTGATACCAACCGAGTTCATTATCTCATCCCTCAATCTAGCCACCTGCTTATCACTCAGAGATTGCCAAACATGAACCAGTTTAGACATTAAGCTTGCAACTTCAAATGCTAGAACACCGACTAGCACCTTTTGATGACCACCACCCTCATACTTTTTAGAATTTTTCCAGAAATTGCGAAACCAAGATTCAGCAACCATATCTGGTATCAAAAGCGAATCTGCAAGAATGGTCTGAAAATCAAATTCCCCAGCAATTTAATTCTGGATAATAAACAATACAACAAAGAAAGAAGTTAGAACAGCATGTGAATTAAAATGACACAATGAAAAATCTAACTACTTTAAACACTATGCTGGATCCATAACTAATAGTTTCTGAAATTTTTGAAGAAAATGGTACATATTCACTGTTTGTCCTTACCTTTTACAGACTAGCAATCAAAAGGAAGTATAACAACAAATACCTAGACTTTTAGGTGCAGCTAAGCATAAATCTTTTACTTTCCTCTCCAAGATTTCATTTTCCATCTTAAAGTCTTTACCTTTTAACTTGGTATGCAAAGAAAAGGCAAAAAAAAAAAAAAAAAAAAAAAAAAAATCCTTTTTCCTCTTCTTTTCCATAAGCTATGCAACTTTAATATCACTATCCGTTAAACCAATATATTCAAACGAAACCCAAATCAAGCCCCCTTTTTAAAAAAAAAAAAATGAAGAGAAACATTTATAACATCCCAAAAGACAAAAATTAAATAAAATCCAATTACAACAAGAAAAATATAAAGAGAAAAATACTACAAGAAGACACGAACCCAAAAAAGGAAATTACTTTACAAAAAAAAAACATAGAGCTATAAACTCAAAAATCTTCAAAATCAGAAATAAACTAAAAAAGATTCCATTTTTGACACAGAAATCTCAACCCAAAAAGGGAAAAGAAAGAAAAAAAAAGGAAACTACTTTACAAAAACAAACAAGTTTAAACTAGTCAAAAACATTCAAAATTAGAAATGAAACTACAAAAAGACTCCAAATTAACACAAAAAATGTAACCCAACAAAAAAACAAAAAGCCAAAAAAAAATTATTTCTCAAAAACAAACAAGTATTAAACTCAAAAACCTTCAAAATGAGAAAGAAAACTACAAAATGATTTAATTTTTAACACAAAAAATGCAACCCACCAAAAGAAATCAAGAAAGCTGAAAACTCACCGATTATCTGAGAAGAAAATTATAGGATTACTGAAAGTAAGCACAAATCACGAGAGGGTTTTCTTTAGTGTTTTGTTTGGGGGGGGGGGGGGGGGGGGTGTTGAAGAAAGGAAGAGAAGAGGAAGCTGCAGGGGAGACTATGAGTCCACATGCAAGAAAGTGGAAATTTTTGCAAGAAAAAGTGGAGAAAAAAACGAGTGAAATTTATGGTCACATTTATTATTTTTTGCATTTGTAGCCCCCAACTTATCCCTATTTATTGTTTTCCTTTCCACCAGCCCCATTTAATTTGTGTAGATTTTATGGTACTAACTATCTCTGTATATGTCTCGTCTGTTTAAAATATTTTTACATGTTATAGCGAATTGTTATTATAGAAAATATATTATAACAGAATATAAAATTTGGTTTCGGAAAAATTTAGTTTTTATAGTAAAACGTTATTATATAAGGATGTAGTTATTGCGATGTATGAGTGTACTAGTGACACACTTTTCCTTTGTTTTCAAATCTTTAATGCCATTTTTTGAAAAGTGTAAAATTATTTACTTTGTTGTTTTCCTTTTTTATACTACATTTGTCAAATGAGTCAAAGAGAAGAAAACTTATTTTTTCAAGTGAAACAAATGGTCCAATATCATCAAGTTTGTACTTTAATGTTTTGACAATAATCTTGAAACGAGCTCTCATTACTCAAAATAGGAGAAAAAATCAGCATATACACTTCTTAGTAACCATGCATCGTATTAAAGGAAGGATATCTTTGCTTGATGGGAAGGAGAGCCTGAAGTAATAGTAAATTATTTTTGTATGACTTATAGGTAACGAGTTAGAAATGTGGAGACAGTCATCAATGCTTATATTAGGATAGACTATTTAGATCACACTCCTCGGGTATAACCCTTTTTCGAACTTTATGTGAATGCGAGATACTTTATGCATTAGACTAATCTTTTTTTAAGCTTTGTTTTATGGAAGACATTTTAAGTTTTGAATTCAAAATTGACTATAACAAAATGACTCTACAACTTCAAATCACGTAAGGCATCTAAAGTTGTGAATTCGAAATTGACTCTATAACAAATTATAGTTGACGGATGCCTTATTAAGTCATCAAATAGGGCAGAGGTAGATTTAAGATATGAAGTTCATAAATTTTTACAGCGTCCTTAAGTTAATATATAGCAATAACTGAGTTTGTTGACAAATATTTATAAATATTTAATAAATTTCTTAATATATATATGTGTGGGGTTGACCAAAAGTTACTACATTTTTTTTGTTGGTCCAACATTCACATGGACATGTATGTTATATGCTAAATTCTCATCTGGTAATGAGTATCAAAAAATCACTTCTACTGCTCGATATGTATCTTGAATATTGAACATTATATATATATATATATATATATATATATATATATATATATATATATATATATATATATATCT
>AWOL01S0014506.1:65669-83317 GCA_000715115.1 Nicotiana otophora
GTATGTGTGTATATATATATATATATATATATATATATATATATATATTGAGGTTTGTACTATGATTATATTTTGTCATGTTTATATTGCATTAACTTGAATGTTAAATCAGAAGCTGGGAAACTGTTTCATAGTTTTTCCAATTCTTAATCATGTTATTCTAGATTAATTTATAGTTATTTCCTATTGATTTTAATCCTTAAAATTTTGTATTATCGATATAATTTAACTTGGGATAAATAAGTTATTACCTTTGTTAGGTTATTAATTAATAATTATAATTAAAAAATTTATAATTACTTTATAAATAATTTATATATTCAAATATTTTTTACACTACCAGTATAAAGAACTTGAAATGCAAAAATTAAAGAATGATTTGAATTGAGAGACTAAAAAAGGAAAAACAAAGAAGTAGAAGGGGCAAGAAATGCAATAGATAGGTGTAGACAGATTTGTCTCAATCATTATAGACGACCACGCGGAGAAAACAGTGTATTACTGTTTTGACCTTCGGGTCAAATCATGGGGACCCATTTACGACAAAACATGACCCACCCACTCAATCTGGTTTGACCCGATTCCTCCTTTTTAGCTGCTCACTTTACCTGTCTTCTTTTTTTCCCTTTCTTTTCAATTATCTTTATTTGTTTTTTTAACTTTTATGTAGAAAGGAATCTTCTCAACTTATAGGGACTAACAATATATAAATTTCTGAGCTCGAGAAAATTTATTTATTTACTTCATTTAATAATTAAATGAGCGTCATATACTTCAACTGACTGTTTGTTTGGTTCAGTGTTGCTTTTGTATATATCACTTTAAAAAAAATTATGTATGTCTTGGGAATACACACAAGTTTTACTACTTTGATTCTAAGATAACCAATGCCCGTTTAGCAATTTCTGACTGTTGTTATGGAATTAATAGTTCTCCGATTTTAACCGGAAATTTTGGGTTAGAACTTTGAAAAAAAATTAATAAAAAATATTTTTCTTTTTAACGGTCTTTTCGTAACACAAATAAAAATTATTCGGAACCCCATGATACGAGTACCGGACATCAGACAAGAAATCAGGAATAAAAATAGTTCTCCACTCTATATGTAACATATTAGAAGAAAAATAAGTAAATGAAGGAAACAGATGAAAACAAATTACATATTGTGTTGTTTACTAAAAGTATTTATTAGAAATAAATAAATGAGCTACAGAAACGATATTGTTTTTCAAGGGGTATAGGACATTACTTTGAACCCCATGAGAATTTAAAGAAAAGAAAAAAGGCTGGCAAAAGAATGTTTTATATTTCCAACTGATTGACTATTCTTCTAACCATGTATTAGCGGTCCACGCACGAAGAATTATATTCAACTATTTTGTATTATTTGTTACTAATGTTATTATGGATTGAATTTAAAATTTTAAATATGACTACTTATTATATTAAAAGTAATAAAAATATTAAAATACTGCCGAGACATTAAATCAATAAAAAGAATATTGGATTTGAATTTATATTGTTAAATAAAATGAAATCTTCAAACGTGTTTGTATAGATTAAGAGAGATATAGTAGGATTTAAAGTATAAGTCGAATTACCCACTAATCCATTCACTGTGGTATCAAGGAAATGATTTTCTATGCCCACTTAAATAGGAAAAAATGACTCTACAAAGATAAATATTTAATTTATTATTTTTTATTAATCTCCAATGAAAAAGTCATATAATTAAAATGACACTTGTAATGGACTATAAAACCAAATATTTTGTATAAGATGCAATTGTTCATCAGTCGTTTTCTTGTTAATTGTTATATACTTCATTGTTAAATATAACAAGAGTAGAAGGAACTAAGATTATGATTATATCACTTAAATTAACCGAATAAGTGACTAGCTTAGCAGGAATATTATATAGTTGTGATATTATCATATCTCATCAAGAGTTCTTGATAGTTTCCACAAAATCGGTAAGTTTCGGGGATTGAATCCCACAATTTTAGATCTTTTTGATTATGCTTGTTTACCCTTAAAATTGGATAATAATTAAACTTATAATGAGGTTCTAAGGATATTGATTTCACTTAATACCAATAGATTGTATACAGTCAAAAATCGGTCAGTCCTTCATACGAACTGGTCGAAATGGTAATGCATTGGATCGAAGAGCGTCTTCATAATATCAGGTTGAGGTCCGAAGTCAAGTCATCAAGCTTCGAGCCCTAGGGACCGATCAATGTCGAGCTCGTTATCATTATCGAGCTCGAATCCAAATCGAACTATGATGCGAAGTGAAGTTATCGAGCTTATGAGGCAGAGACCGACCAACACTGACCCCGAATCAATACAAGGCTTCGAGTCAGAATCAAGCTCGAGTCAAGACCGAGAGCTCGAGTCGATATCAAGCTAGAGTCAATATCGAGCTCATAGACAAGAGCCGTTGCAACCGCACTAGAGGAGAGAATCCTAGCAGGAATTATGAAAAAACTGATTTATCATGGGTCTCCCACTATGTATTTTTAATTATATCTAAAGTACGATCCCTCCACTATAAAGGGGATGGTTATTATTTCTGTAAGGAACCAAGTTTGGCATACATTGTAACTGAGATATCATACACTCCTATATTGAAAAGTTATTCTTTTTTAGCTTCATAGATTGATTCATCTTGCTTAATCCATAAATCATCTTCTTTCCAACTTTGTTTATTTTTCATTCTCTATAGTTAACACTCGATATTTCTATTCATTCTTAAGATTTGTGTCAAGTTATACTACATACCCTTAGAACTACGTACACATTTAACTCTATCCATTTTTCGGAAAAATAGTTTGGCGCCCACCGTGGGGCTAAGGATAACAGTGGCCATTTGACACGAATCTCTGAAATACTCACCGTTTCACGCTTATTTTGAAGCATCTCTGATTTCAGACTAGCAACACCGAACTCCCGATTAATGGCCTTGCCTATCGGTAACGAAGCTAGCCTTCAAGATGAGAATAATAACTTGGCGCCCGGTGGCGAAAAGACGCTCGTCAACGCCGTTGGAGCTCGAGTCGAAGTACCATTAGACGTTAACTCATATGTGGCCATCAAGGCAAACCAACGTTCTGAACCTGAAAATAGCATTCACGGTGGTACTCGATCTGCAGCTCAAGATACTCATAACGTTGAAAAAAACGGAGTCAGCTTGCGTATGATTTTTGAAATGTTGCAAGCTCAACATGTAACAATAGCTCAGTTGCAGAGTCAAACCCAGATACCGAGCAGGCCGGAGCCCAATCCGCCCCGGAAAGTCACCCACAGAACGGAACCAGCTATAATGAGGTCAAATGAGCAAGAATCGGGGACTAATCCCGAAATTGTTAAGATGTTCGAAGAACTAACAAAACGAATAGAATCAGGAGAAAAAAGGATCGAAGAAAACAACAAAAAATGGAAACGTACAACTCCAGGATTGATCAGATCCCGGGGGCACCCCCGATATTGAAAGGCTTAGATTCCAAAAAATTCGTACAGAAGCCTTTCCCCCCGAGCGCGGCACCTAAACCAATCCCAAAGAAGTTTCGCATGCCCGAAATTTCTAAGTATAATAGGATGGCCGACCCCAACGAACATGTCACCTCTTACACATGTGCCATTAAAGAAAACGATCTAGAGGATGATGAGATCGAATCTGTATTATTGAAAAACAATCGGTGAAACCCTGTCGAAGGGGGCAATAATATGGTATCATAATTTACCATCTAACTCTATCGATTCTTTTGCTATGCTTGCAGATTGTCTCGTAAAAGCACATGCCGGGGCTATAAAATTCAAGACCCGAAAGTCGGACCTATTCGAGGTAAGACAAAAGGATAACGAGGTGCTAAGATAATTTGTATCTCGTTTCCAAATGGAGCGAATAGATCTACCACCAGTCACAGACGATTGGGCTGTTCAAGCTTTCACTCAAGGTCTGGACGAACGAAGCTCGATGGCTTCATGGCGGCTAAAGCATAACCTAATCGAATACCCAGCTATTACTTGGGTCGATGACCACAATCGGTATCAATCTAAAATAAGGGTCGAAGACGACCAGTTGGGTTCTGGATCCGATTTTAAAAGGGATACTGATCGAGAACCAAGGTCAAGCAAGGATCGATACCGGCCGTACAATGGAGATCGTCGGGGTAGCAAACTTTCATGCAACCCCGTATGAGGCAAAAAGAGAAATGATCGAAGCCAAGGGTCTCGGGGACTGATGAACAGAAATGGGTTTGATAGGTATACCGGACCTAAGGAAGCACCATGGTTATCGGAATATAACTTCAGCATCGATGCATCCGCCATCGTGTCGGCTATCGAACGCATCAAAGACACTAAATGGCCCCGACCCATGCAGACCGATCTTGCCCAGAGGAACCCCAATCAAATGTGTGAATATCATGGCACCCATGGACACAGAATGGAAGATTGCAGGCAACTAAGAGATGAGGTAGCCCGATTATTCAATAAAGGGTACCTTCGAGAATTTTTAAGCGACAGAGCCAAAACCCATTTCAAAAACAGAGATTTCGGTAAACAAAACGAACAGGAAGAACCACAACACATCATCCACATGATCATCGGTGGCGTAGATACCCCTCAGGGGCCGGTACTTAAACGCACTAGTTCATCGATTATGAGAGAAAAACGACCTCGAACTTGGGATTACGCACCTATAGGAACCTTGTCCTTTAATGATGAAGATGCAGAAGGAGTCATGTAACCTTACAACGATGAACTGATAATATCCGTACTTATGAATAAAACTAAAGTTAAACATGTATTAATTGATCCAGGTAGCTCGGCCAACATTATTAGATCGAAGGTTGTAGAAAGCTCGGTCTATAGGACCAGGCCGTACCCGCAACCCTGGTTCTAAACGAATTCAATATGGCATGTGAAACTAACAAAGGCGAGATAATTTTGCCGATAAACATTGCCGGGACTATCCAGGAAATGAAGTTCCACGTAATAGAAGGCGATATGAGATACAACGCCCTTTTTGGAAGGCCGTGGATCTACAATACGAGAGTTGTACCTTCGACCTTCCACCAGGTTCTTAAATTCTCAACATCGGAGGGAATCAAAACAGTATACGGGGAACAACCGGCTGCAAGGGAAATATTTGCCGTCGAAGAAGCAACTCCGATATCCTCGCCTTCATCGACAAAGGGATCGGGCTCGAAGGGGGAACGTGATGCTAAATAGCCATCATAGACGTCAGTTTCAACCCAACTAGAAGATCAGAAGATTGACGAAGATGATGTGCAAGGGATCCCTCGATCCTTTGTGGTCCCCGATGATTCCGACGCTACCCGATCAACGGTTGAAGAACTGAAGCAAGTCGTACTAATCAAATATCTGCCTGAACGAAAGGTATACCTGGGAATGGGATTAACCCTCGAACTTAGGAAAAAGCTTATTCAATTTCTTATTGATAACATAGATTATTTTGATTGGTTCCATTTAGACATAGTAGGGATCCTACCGGATATAACGACGCATCGGCTAAGCCTGGACCCTAGGTTCAAACCGGTGAAGCAAAATACAAGACCCCAGTCCGAGGTAAAACACAAATTTATAAAGAACGAGGTAACTAAACTTCTCAAAATAGGGTCCATTCAGGAAGTGAAATATCCCGAATGGTTAGCCAATGTAGTTGTAGTCCCTAAAAAGGAAACAAACTTAGAACGTGTGTAGATTACAAGGATTTAAACAAGGCGTGCCCCAAAGATTCTTTTCCACTACCTAACATCGATCGCATGATCGATGCCACGGCCGTCCACGAGATCCTTACTTTTCTCGATGCCTATTCCGAGTACAATCAAATCCAAATGAACCCGGAGGACCGAGAAAAGACTTAGTTTATCACCAAGTACGGAACCTATTGTTATAATGTAATGCCCTTCGGGCTAAAAAATCAGGAGCTACTTACCAACGCCTAGTAAATAAAATATTCGAGGAACAAATAGGTAAATCAATGAAAGTTTATATTGATGATATGCTAGTTAAGTCCCTGCGCATAGAGGACTATTTGGCTCATTTGCAGGAAACAATCGAGATTTTAAAGAAACATAACATGAAGCTCAATCCCGAGAAATGTGCTTTCGGGGTCGGTTCGGGCAAGTTTCTTGGCTTTATGGTATCAAATCGAGGGATCGAGATTAACCCCGATAAAATCAAGGCCATCAAGGACATCACCGTCATGGACAATGTAAAAGCCGTGCAAAGGCTAACAGGACGGATTGCTGCCTTAGGCCGATTCATTTCAAGGTCATCGGATTGAAGTCACAGATTTTTCTCTCTGCTCAAAAAGAAGAACGATTTCGCCTGGAACCCGGAATGCCAACATGTATTAGAGGAATTGAAACGATACCTATTGAGCCCACCACTGCTGCACACTCCAAAGGCAGATGAGAAACTTTGCTTGTACTTGGTAGTATCGGAAATCGTGGTAAGTGGTGTCCTAGTTCAAGAAGAGCAAGGTACGCAATTTTCCGTTTATTATGTAAGTCGAACCTTAGGGGAAGCAGAAACTAGATATCCACACTTAGAGAAATTGGCAGTAGCACTGATAAGCGGCTCTAGAAAGTTAAGACCATACTTTCAATATCACCCCATATGCATATTAACCACTTACCCACTTCGTAATATTTTACACAAGCCCGAACTATCAGGCCGATTGGCCAAATGGGTCATCAAACTCAGTGGGTATGATATCGAATATCAACCCCGGACGACCATCAAGTCTCAAATTTTAGCGGATTTCATGACCGATTTCACGCCAACCCTCGTATCTGAAGTCGAAAAAGAACTCTTGTTGAAATCGGGTACATCATCGGGGGTATAGACCTTTTTCACAGACGGGGCTTCGAACCTAAAAGGGTCTGGGCTAGGCATTGTTTTAAAGCCGCCAACGGGTAGCACTATTAGGCAATCTATCAAAACTACTAGGTTGACTAACAACTAGGCCGAGTATGAGGCCATGATTGCAGGTCTCGAGTTAGCTAAAAGCTTGGGAACAATAGTCATTGAATCCAAGTATGACTCTTTACTGGTGGTAAATCAAGTAAACAAAACCTTTGAAGTTCGAGAGGATAGAATGCGAATGTATTTGGACAAACTACAGGTAACTTTGCATCGTTTCAAAGAATAGACTTTACAGCATATACCGCGAGAACAAAATAGTGAGGTCGATGCACTTGCAAATTTGGGATCATCGTTCGAGGAAGATGAGATCAGCATGGGGACTGTCATTCAACCCTCGAGGTCCATGATCGAAGAAGGCCATGCCAAGATAAATTCTACAAGCTTAACCTGAGATTGGAGGAATAAGTATATTGAATACTTGGAGAACGAAAAACTCCCATCGGACCCTAAAAATTCGAGGGCCCTGCGAACCAAAGTTGCTCGATTCACATTGATTGCAGATGGAACATTATACCGAAGGACAGTCGATGAACCATTGGCAGTATGTTTAGGTCCTAGAGACACCGACTACATCCTACGTGAGATTCACGAGGGTACTTGTGGAAATCATTCCGGTGCCGATTCATTAGTCCGAAGAATAATCAGAGCAGGATATTATTGGATCAATATGGACAAAGATGCAAAGGAGTTTGTTCGACAATGTGACAAATGTCAAAGGTTTGTACCGATGATCCATCAGCCCGGAGAGCAACTTCACTCAGTCCTATCCCCATGGCCATTTATGAAATGGGGAATAGATATCGCCGGCCCTCTGCCATCGGCCCCAGGTAAAGCTAAGTTTATTTTATTTATGACTGACTATTTCTCTAAATGGGAGCACAGGCGTTCGAGAAAGTAAGAGAGAAAGAGGTTATAGACTTCATCTGGGATCATATCGTATGTCGATTTGGGATACTCGCCGAAATAGTGTGTGACAATGGGAAAACATTTATCGGCAGCAAAATGACGAAATTCCTCGAAGACCACAAAATAAAAAGGATATTATCGACACCATATCACCCTAGTGGGAACAGACAGGCCGAATCGATAAACAAGACTATCATTCAAAACTTAAAGAAAAGATTGAACGACGCTAAGGGAAAATGGAGAGAAATCCTACCCGAAGTTCTTTGGGCATATCGAACAACATCAAAATCCAGTACGGGGGCAACCCCGTTCTTCTTAGTATATGGCTCTGAAGCCTTAATTCCAGTCGAAGTCGGGGAACCCAGTGCCAGGTATCGATATACAATAGAAGAGTCAAATCACGAGGTTATGAAAACAAGCCTAGACTTATTGGATGAAAAACGAGAAGCCGCTCTCGTCCAATTGGCCGCCCAAAAGCAGCGGATCGAAAGATACTATAATTGAAGAACCAATCTTCTCCATTTTAAAATCGGGGACTTAGTGCTAAGGAAAGTCATCCTCAGCACCCGAAATCCAAACGAAGGAAAACAGGGTCCGAACTTGGAAGGACCGTATCAAGTACTCGAAAACGTTGGTAAAAGATCCTCAAAACTCGGTATTATAAACGGAAAACAACTACCAAGCAATTGGGATGTGTCACACCTAAAACGATACTACTGCTAAGGTACGACCCTCCCATGTTCGTTTATATTTCAAAACTAACCCTTGTAGGAGTTCAATCAAGAACAATGATGGATCATTCAACACGAAGCCATAGGTCTGAAAGCACGCGTTGCACTCTTTTTTCCTTAGACCGGTTTTATCCCAAATAGATTTTTCGGCAAGGTTTTTAATGAGGAAACCATTGATCATGCTAACTTAAAATAATTTAATAGTATCTGATACCTCTTTATAATCAACCTCGAAAACTGGTGGGGCATTACCCTCAAATATATCAAGTTCAATGCAAGAAAGATACTTCATAACAACAGGGTTCCGATAGGAAAAATTATAAGAGCCAAATTGTCAAAACGAACCATGCTCATGTAGATTGCTCGATCCCTGGTAAAAACTATAAACACACGTGTAACGGCGTGAAAAGAAACTTCTTTGCCCATATCTCATGTCTCACAACCCATCCTCTAGTTTATGATCTATTATGCAAACAGGCTCAAGGGCCGATGATTACCCCACAAATCGGGGACTGCCACTCTACCATTAAGCCTACGGGCTACTCTTGTTTCGAGTTTGAGCAAATACTCACTCGACTACTAAGCCTACGGGCTACTCTTGTTTCGAGTTCGAGTAAATACTCACTCGACCATTAAGCCTACGGGCTACATTACTTTGAGTTCGAATCACTCACTCGACTAATAAAGCCTATGGGCTACATCACTTCGAGTTCGAGCAAGCACTCACTCGACTACTAAGACTACGGGCTACTCTTATTTCGAGTTCGAGCAAATACTCACTCGACCATTAAGCCTACGGGCTACTCTTATTTCGAGTTCGAGCAAATACTCACTCGACCATTAAGCCTACGGGCTACTCTTATTTCGAGTTCGAGCAAATACTCACTCGACCATTAAGCCTACGGGCTACTCTTATTTCGAGTTCGAGCAAATACTCACTCGACCATTAAGCCTACGGGCTACTCTTATTTCGAGTTCGAGCAAATACTCACTCGACCATTAAGCCTACGGGCTACTCTTATTTCGAGTTCGAGCAAATACTCACTCGACCATTAAGCCTACGGGCTACTCTTATTTCGAGTTCGAGCAAATACTCACTCGACCATTAAGCCTACGGGCTACTCTTATTTCGAGTTCGAGCAAATACTCACTCGACCATTAAGCCTACGGGCTACTCTTATTTCGAGTTCGAGCAAATACTCACTCGACCATTAAGCCTACGGGCTACATTACTTTGAGTTCGAATCACTCACTCGACTAATAAAGCCTATGGGCTACATCACTTCGAGTTCGAGCAAGCACTCACTCGACTACTAAGACTACGGGCTACTCTTATTTCGAGTTCGAGCAAATACTCACTCGACCATTAATCCTACGTGCTATATTACTTTGAGTTCGAATCACTCACTTGACTACTAAGCCTACGGGCTACTCTTTTTTTGTGTTCGAGCAAATACTCACTCGACCATTAAGTATGTGGGCTACATTACTTCGAGTTCGAATCACTCACTCGACTAATAAAGCCTACGAGCTACATCACTTCGAGTTCGAGCAAGCACTCACTCGACTACTAAGCCTACGGGATACTCTTATTTCGAGTTCGAGTAAATACCCACTCGACTATTAAGTCTACGGGCTACATTACTTCGAGTCCGAATCACTCACTTGACTACTAAGCCTACGAGCTACTCTTGTTTCGATTTCGAGAAAATACTCACTCGACTATTAAGCCTGCGTGCTACATTACTTCGAGTTCGAATCACTCACTCGACTAATAAAGCCTACAGGCTATATCACTTCGAGTTCGAGCAAGCACTCACTCAACTACTAAGCCTACGGGCTACTCTTATTTCGAGTTAGAGCAAATACTCACTCGACCATTAAGCCTACGGGCTATATTACTTCAAGTTCGAGCAATCACTCACTCGACTACTAAGCCTGCGGGCTACTTTATTTCGAGTTCGATCAAGCACTCACTTGGTTATAAAGGTTACAAGGTCCAAGTACGATCAAATTGCCTAAAGCCTTATGAAAATCTTCATAAGGCATGAATAAAACAAAATCTTCACGAGGCAGAGAATAAAACAGAGGAAAGTCGGGAAAAGAAAAGATCTTTATATATATATATAAGAATGTTTACAATGTCCGAACAGGACCCCTACACAAAAAAACAAAATGAAAACTAAGGGCTAAGTTTCTTGGTTATCTACTGGGCAGTCTCTTCTCCATCGGGCTCCTCCCCGCTCTCGGACCCACTCTTGCTCCAATCATCACCATCATCATCAGCGTCACCATCATCATCATCGGAAGCCAAGGCTTCAGCATCGGCTTCGAGCTCTTTAGCCCTTTTTATCTCTTAGGTGAGATCGAAACCTCGAGCATGGATCTCCTCGAGGGTCTCCCTCCGAGATCGGCACTTAGCAAGTTCAGCAACCCAATATGCTCGAGTGTTGGTGGTCTCGGCTGCCTCTCTTGCTTATACCTGAGCAGCTTCAGCATCGGCCCGATAGACGGCCACGAATGTATCCACATCGGCCTTTGCCTTTTCAGCGTCAGATTTGGCCTTGGCAAGTTTAGAGGCTAACCGAGCCTCGAGCTCCTATATTCTTCTTTCCTGAACCGAGTTTTTCTCCTTCATGCTTTGAAGTTGATTTTTGGCTGATGATAATTGGGCACAAACAGTCTCTTTCTATGTAGCAAAGCGATCCATACTTTCTTTCCACTTCAAGGACTCCGCCTTTATCACATCGACCTCCTCACGGAGTTTCCCGATCATCTCAAGTTTCTGCTGCAGTTGTGAGACCAAAAAATTAGCCATCGTTCCGATATCGAGCCCATAGGCTTTTAATAGTATCATTACCTGCTCGGACAGATTGGTCTGATCTTGGTGAACCTTGGCCAACTCACCTCGGAGGTCTTTGGTTTCCTCTCCCCTTTGCTCTAAAAGGAGTTTAAGGGTGTTCCTCTCCTCCATGAGCCATTGAAGGTCGGCTTTATATCGACGCAGATCGGCTCGAGACCGAGAATATGATTCTCGATGAACGTCTGCAGCCTGCAAAGAAGGAAGAAATGAAGTTAGAAAAGAAAAGAAATCATAAAGGTAATACCAACGAAGTAAGTTAAGGCTTACCCGATTCAAAGCCTGCTGCACTCCGAGGAAAAGATCTGATGCATCACTAGTGTCGGCAACGTCCTCGACACTGGTAAACAAATCACGAAAAAGGTCCTCTCCCTCATGAGATCCATCTACCTCGAGTACCCCCAAAGCTTGGGCTTCCCGAATCGCCCCTTCAGAAAAAGCAGGAAAAATGGGCGAGTCTTCGATTACTAATGCCCCAAGTGAGTCGCTTGGAGCGTTCTCTTCGGTTCGAAGAGATTAAGGGACGGCCCTTTCAGACATATCCACCATCTGTTAACTTCGATGGGAGACATCCTCGATTTCCAACGGCTCGGGGACTTTGCCCGAATCTTTCTCCGATATACCCTCAGTTCGAGGCGTAGCCTTGTAAACCACCATCGATCCAGCTGCCTGTGGGGCATCAATGGTTTTCTTCCCTCGGGCCGCCAGTACGGACCCGTCATCTTCTTCTTCTTCCTCGTCTTCATCCCTTAAACGTCGAACTGATTCTAAGGTTAAAAGGATGGTATTCTTCCTCGACTTACGAGATTTTGGTTTTGGGTTTTCGGAAGTAGAGGCCCTTTTTCTCTAATTGTCCTTCGCCGGTTTAGAAACCGGGGCCAGAGATTCCTCCTCGCCGGACAGGGGTCTCAAACTGCATCCTTGCCCAGACCTACACACGAGAAAATTGATTTGAGTGTATGGAAAACAGTTCGAACTATCAATGATGCGGAAAAGGAGATTACCGTGATTTTTGGCCTCCCATCGGCCCTTTGACAAATCGTGCCATGAGCGCTCGGTGTACGTAGAAGTTAAAGCTAGGGCCCGTACCCAGTACTTGAGGTCGGGAACCGCACCGGGCATCCAAGGAACCGTTGCACCACAAAAGGGGATATCAATAATAAAGGAAACGAGAGGGCAAAATAATGGGAAATTACAGCAAAGTTACACTTACGCTTCATGTTCCATTCTTCGGGAAATGGAATCTTGTCGGCCGGTATTAGGTCCGACGTCTTCACTCGAATGAACCTTCCCATCCAGCCTGGATCCTTGTCCTCATCTATACTCGAGAATAGAACCTTGGTGGCCCAGTGCTGTAGTTTTATTAATTCGCCTCGAAAGAGGCGGGGGCAGTACAATCTAATGAGGTGGTCGAGAGTGAAAGACATCCCCTCGATTTTGTTCATAAAGAAACAGATCATAATAACGATCCTACAAAAATAAAGATGGATTTGGCCTAAGGTTATTTGGCATTTACGGCAAAAATCAATGATAACAGGGTTGAGGGGGCCTAACGTGAAAGGGTAAGTGTACCCACTTAAAAGCCCTTTCACTTGAGTAGTAATATCCTCTTCGGGAGACAGGACTACCACTTCTTTGTTCTCCCAGTTACAATCTTTTCTTATCTATTCGAGATACCCCCCAGTTATCGAACACATATACCTCGATACTAGCTCACATCGGCCGGGAACCGACAAGCCTTTGTCGGCCTTAAAATTGGAGGTAAGAACACACGCCACGGGAACGCACTCCTCAGGCTGTGGATCCACCGATGTTTTATCGGCGACAGACTGGGAAGAAGAAGAATTTTCTTTTTGGGGGACGGTTTTTGATGTTTTCACCATTTTTTCATTTAAAGAAGGAGATAACAAAGATATGGTGTTTTAAAGAAAGATTTTGCAGTAGAAAACGCAGAAGGAAAATTTTGTAGACTTACAGATGAATTCAGAAGGTGCGAGAAAGAAGTTAGAAAATTTAGAGTTTGGAGATGTAAAAGTGATTAAAAGTGAAAAAGGGTTTATTTATAGGTTGAGCAATGGCGATTCAATTTCGATAATGGCCGACCATCGTCTGACACGCATTAAATACCTCGGTAAACTGAACCGACGGGGCAACTATCACGTACGTCATGATTGGATTCGATGCAAACGTCAGTATATATCTAATCGTATCATTGAAAAATCATGTCGTTTCTCGCTACATCCTTCTCGAGAAACGAGGGGACCATCTGTATACGGTCAAAAATCGGTTAGTCCTTCGTACAAACTGGTCGAAATAGTATTGCATTGGATCAAAGAGCGTCTTCATAATATCAGGTTGAGGTCCGAAGTCAGGTCATCAAGCTTCGAGCCCTAGGCACCGATCAATGTCGAGCTCATTATCATTATCGAGCTCGAATCCAAAACAAACTATGATGCGAAGTGAAATTATCGAGCTTATAAGGCAGAGACCGACCAACACTGATCCCGAATCAATACAAAGCTTCGAGTCAGAATCGAGCTCGAGTCAAGACCGAGAGCTCGAGTCGATATCAAGCTCGAGTCAATATCGAGCTCATAGACAAGAGCCGTTGCAACCGCACTAGAGGAGAGAATCCTGGCAGGAATTATGGAAAAGCTAATTTATCATAGGTCTCCCACTATGTATCTTTAATTATATCTAAAGTACGATCTCTCCACTATAAAGGGGATGGTTATTATTTCTGTAAGGAACCAAGTTTGGCATACATTCTAACTGAGATATCATACACTCCTATATTGAAGAGTTATCCTTTTTTAGCTTCATAAATTGATTCATCTTGCTTAATCCATAAATTATCTTCTTTCCAACTTTGCTTATTTTTCATTCTCTACAGTAAACACTCGATATTTCTATTCATTCTTACGATTTGTGTCAAATTATACCATATACCCTTAGAACTACGTACAAATTTAACTCTATCCATTTTTCGGGTAAACATAGATAAATATGAAGATTGATGACAGAAATGAACTACAAAGTAAAGCGAACCCGTATTGAAACGGAATTCAACCCTCGAGCTATGATGCCCTCGAATTGATTGATACCAAAACAGTTAAGAGTAAAGCAAGTTGATGGACAAGGGAGTATAAGCTAAAGAGAGAGAGAGTTATATTGGCTTTTTTATGCGAGAATAATGTGTCTTACAAATGGTTAATACTCCCCTTTATATAGTAGAGGAGTTCTACTTATGGTATAACTCTAATTACAGAAGAAAATCCCATGATTAGCCAATTAACCGTTTGTGATTTGATCCGTTCCGAAATTTACGCCATGATCCTCGACCAGTCACTGAGGTTTACGCCGTGATCCTCGACCAGTCACAGAAATCTTGCCTTTCTATTATTGCTCTTTCTTCGATCTTGCTCGATGTTTGTCTCGTTTGGCTTCAATCGCTACTAGCCTCGATCTCGACAGGTACCTCGATTTTGAACTTTGTACCTAGTCCTCGTGATTTAGTCTATTTTGTTACGAGGCCGTCCTTCGATGCAATCTCCCGGTCTCAGTCAAATAATAAAATTAGGCGGGCCTAGTTTTAACCATATACAGATAGTCCCCTCATTTGTTTGGAGTGTAATGACAAGAAACTAATTGGGCCTTTGATTTTTCTACCTCGACCTGTCATGACGTCATCCTCATGACGTAAACGAAGGAAGTGACCGAAACGTCCCGTCTGTACAGTTACCAAGGTATTAAATACGCGTCAGTCGATAATCGGCCACCACCAATTTTGAACCGTCATTGTGAAATCTATAAATAGCTCCTATCTTCACCATTTCAAACTTTTACTTTCAAATCTCCAATCTCTAAAGCTTTTTACATCTTCTAAGTTTTTCATCTGCAAATCTACGATTCTTACTGCTAACCTCTTCTTAGAACACCAAATCTTATCATCTCCATCTATTTTTAACTTCAAATCTAAATGGCGAAAATGTCAAAAACTGTTCCTCAAAAGGAAAATGCTTCTTCATCATGGCCGGCCGGTGACAAAACATCGGTGGAGCTGCGCCCTGAGGAGTGTATTCCCGGGGGGTGCGTCCTCACTTCCGACTTTAAAACTGATAAAGCCTCATCGATACCTGGTCGATGCGAGCCAGTGTCGAGGTATATATGCTCGATAACTGAGGGATACCTTAAGCAGGTAAAGAAAGAATGCAACTAGGAGGGCAAAGAGGTGGTGATCCCGACCCCCGAAGAGGACATCACCACCCATGTGTAAGGGTTTCTAAGTGTTTACACTTACCCTTTCACGCTGAGCCCCCTTGACCTCGTCGTCGTTGATTTTTGTCGTCAATACCAAACAACCCCAGGCCAAGTCTATCCTTCCTTTTGGCGAATTGTTATTATGCTTTGATTCTTTGTGAGCAAAGTCAAGGGGATGCCTTTCACCCTCGACCACCTCACCAGGTTGTACAGCCCCCGCCTCTATCGAGGCGGGTTAATAAACTCCAATGCCGGGCTACCAAAGTGTTGTTCTCGAGCATAGACGAGGACAAGGACCAAGGCTAGATGGGTCGGTTCATTCGAGTAAGGACTTCTGACCTAATCCCGGCCGAGAAGATGCTATTTTCCGAGAAATGGAATATGAAGCATAAGTACAATCCCATTGTTAGCTCTTATTTATTGTTTTGTTCATTTGCTTCTTCTTATCGATATCTTTTTCCGTGATGTAGCGGTCACTTGGATGCTCGGTGTAATTCCTAGCCTCAAGAGCTGGGTTTGGGACCTAGCCTCGATCTCTACGTATGTCGAGCGCTCATGGCGCGATTTATCAAAGGGCCGATAGGAGGCCAAAACTCATGGTAAGCCCCTTTTTCACATCTTTGATGATTTTATTAAATATTTCTTACTTAATTTCTTTTCATACAGGCCTTGGCGAAGATGCTGTCATGAGGCCCTTATCTGGTGAGGAGGAGACTTTGATCCCGGCACCGAAACTGGCGAAGGACAAAAAGAGAAAAAAGATCTCAACCTCTGAGGATCTAGAACCTAAGAAGAAGAAGGCTCGTAAGCCGAGGAAGAACATCGTCCTCCTGAGCGAAGACTTTGTTCGCCGTCTAAGGGATGAAGATGAAGAAGAGGAAGAAGACGACTCCGGGCTGGTGGCCCGAGTGGGACTGAGAACCGAGGCCCCAAAAGCCACCGAATCGATAAAGACTGCAGAGACTCCCTCGAGATGAGGGGGTCTCGGGAAGAGACTTGGGCGAAGTCCCCGAGTCATCGAGGATTGAAGATGCCTCCCACCATAATGAGCCAACGGTGGGGTACGGCTGTAAGGGCTGGTCTCGATGCCCTTCGAGATGGAAAGAACACCCCAAGTGATCTACTTGGGGCAATAGATATTGGAGGCTCCTCGCTGCTCCCCTCATTTTCCGAGGAGATGATTCAAGAGGCTCGGGCCTTGAAGACCCTCTCCATCGAAGGATCCCACAGAAGGGAAGATCCCTTCCATGATTACTTTACTGGGGTCAAAGATGCTACCGGCCTGAGCGACTTGGAGGTCTCGAGGAAGGACTCGGGCGAGGCATCGAGCCTTTTCAACGAAACACAACAAGCTCTGAATCGGGTAAGCCTTAACTCCCCTTGTTGGTATTACCCTTGTGTTCATTTTTCTCTTCTTGTCTAACTTCTTTTCTTCTTTATGCGTAGACCTCAGCATTTAATCGAGAAGCAGTTTCTCGGTCTTGAGCTGAGCTAAGTCGGTATGAGGCCGACCTTCGAGGGATCACGGAGGAGAGGAATGCCCTCAGACTTCTCTGTGGGCAAAGAGAAGAGGAAACCAANTTGTCTAACTTCTTTTCTTCTTTCTGCGTAGGCCTAGGGGCTTCATCGGGAAGTATTTTCTCGGTTTCGAGCTGAGATTATTCGGTATGAGGCCGACCTCCGTGGGCTCACGGAGGAGAGAAATTCCCTTAGACTTCTATGTGGGCAAAAAGAAGAGGAGACCAAGGACCTCCGAGCCAAGTTGGCCAAGGCTCACCAAGATCAGACCGATCTAATCGAGCAGGTAATGAAAATCTTAAAAGCTCATGGGCTCGATTCAGGAACGGTGGCTAATATTTCAATCTCATAGCTGCAGCAGAAGGTCGAGAGGATCGAGCAGCTCCGCGAGGAGGTCAATATGATGAAGGCGG
>AWOL01S0014507.1:0-16453 GCA_000715115.1 Nicotiana otophora
AAACAAAGAATATAATTTGCACAAGTAATTCATGCTTTGAGTCCTAAACTACCCGGACTTTAGGATTAATAGTAGCTATGCACGGACTCTCGTCAGCTCGTGCGTACGTAGCACCCATAATTAGCAACAATTATTTAATTTTAATCACCTATGAGGTAATTTACCCCTCATAAGATTAGACAAGAGACTTACCTCGTTTTGCTCCAATTTAATCCACTAGAAGGCCTTTTTCCACGATTATCCAACATTGTCTGGCTCGAATCTAGCCAAAATAATTCGATACAATTACTAAAAATTACAGGAATCAGTTCTGTAAGAAAATACTACATTTTTAATAAAAATTCTGAAATTAATTAAAAATCCGTCTGTGGGGACCACATCTCGGAATCCGATGAAAGTTACGAAATATGAACACCCGCTCAACCACGAGTCTACCCATACCAAAATCACTAAATTTCGATAACAATTCGGCCCTCAAATCCTCAAATCTATCCAAGAGGGTTTTCAAACATTTCCAACTCATTCACTAATTAAATGATAAAAATAGTGATGGATTTGAGTAATTTAACCAATATTGAGTTAAGAACATTTACCTCGTTATTTTATCTGAAAATCTCCCAAATATCGCCTAAATCCGAGCTCCAAATCGTTAAAAAATGATTTCAGAACTTAAACTCTCTGCCCAGTGATTTCTTCTACGCGATCGCGTAGCACAAATTTTTCTGCCCAAACATTAACCCTACGCGACCGCATCAAGTCCCACGCGATCGCGATGCACTAGGTTCCGACTCTACGCGATAGCATCCCTCTTCACGCGATTGCGTAGCACAACGCGTGGCCCAGCATCCTCTTAAATTTCCCCTACACGATCGTATACAATGACACGCGATCACGATACACACGCTGGCCAATCCTACGTGATCGCGGACGTGTCCACACGATCGCAGTGAACAAATTCCCAGTTGCCCAAATTAACCCTACGCGATCGCAACCCTATTCACGCGATCGCGTAGAACAAATCCACCTCTGCCTAACTTACTCTACGCGATCGCAGACCAACTTACGCGATATCGTATAAGGATACCACAAGAAAATACCAGCAGTTATCACCAGTGTTCCAAAGGCCAAAAGCGAACTGTTAGTCGTCTGAAACTCACTCGAGTCCCTCCAGACCTCGACCAATTATACCAACAAGTACCAAAACAACATACGATCTTAGTCGAACCCTCAAATCACACCAAACAACGCTAACACCACGAATCACCCCCCAATTCAAGCTTAATGAAACTTAAGATTTCCAACTCCTACATTATGTACCGAAACCAATCCATTCAAGTCCGATTGACCTCAAATTTTGCACACAAGTCATAAATGACATAATGGAGCTATGAAAATTTTCAGAGCTGGATTCCGACTCCGATATCAAAAAGTCAACTCCCCGGTCAAACTTCCAACCTAAAATTCCTATTTTAGCCATTTCAAGCCTAATTTAACTACGGACTTCCAAATAAAATTCTGAACAAGCTACTACGTCCAAAATCACTATACAGAGCTGTTGGAATCGTCAAAATTCTATTGCGGGGTCATTTTCTCAAAGTGTTGACCGAAGTCAAACTTAGCACTTTAAGGCCAACATAAGGAACCAAGTGTTCCGGTTTCAACCCAAACACTTCCAAATTCCGAACCAACCATCCCCGCAAGTCATAAATCATTAAAATCACATACAAAAAGTTTTATTTTAGGGAAAGGGGTTCTAAAAGTTAAAATGACCGATTGGGTCATTACACGGGTGTTGCACGGATCGAGTTATAATTCAAAAGGAGGCTGTTAGTCCACCAGTTCTGGTGTGCCCGCATCTGCGAGCTTTTGGTCGCAGATGTGTGCTTTTGGATATAGAAGCGGATTTGGGCATTTGGCCAGTGCTCTGCATTAGCAGATAAGCATGCGCAGAAGAGGCCTCGCTTCTGCGATAAAAGGGTCGCAGGTGCGAGGAGGCCGCAGATGCGCTCCACCCTCCGTAGAAGCGGGACCGTAGAAACGGTAACACATCCGTAGAAGCGGATCTAGCCAGCCTGGGCTAGAACTGCACCTGCGATGGAGTTTCCGCAGATGCGGCCCAAGGTCCACAGAAGTGGAAATGCTGGAGGCAGTGAGGTCCTTTTAATATGGGACTTAGGCCATTCTTGAGTTTATTTATTGCATTCCTTGGGCGATTTGGAGCTCTTAGAGAGAGAATTTCACCTAGTTATTGGAGGTAAGTAATTTCTATCCAATATAAGTTAAATACATAGATTATGGGTAGATTTTAACATGAAACATTGTGAAAATTTTGGGTTTAGATGAAGAACCTAGCTTTTGATAAAAATAGGATTTAACCACGAAATTGGTTATGGGGTTGAGTGAAAATTATATATTTGAGTTTGTGAGGTTATGGGTAACAAACGTTCTTCAAAATTTTCAAGAATCCGGGCACGCGGGCCGAGGGTGAATTTTAGGTTTCTTCCAATAGGGGTTGGGTAATGACTCTAATAGTTAGAATACAAACTTTCGAACATGTATTGTCTTGGATTGTTCGGCACCGATTGAGGCTTTAGAGTGAATTTGAGGCAGGAAAGCGAGATTTGACACAAGGTAAGTCTCTTGTCTAACCTTGTAAGAGGGAACTTACCCCATAGGTAATTTAAATTAATACTTGCTTCTAATTGTGGGGGCTACATACGCACGAGGTGACGAGAGTCCATGCGTAACTACTAATTATGCTTATGTCTGGGTAGTTTAGGACCCAAATCATGAAATACTTGTAATGTTCGCACCCTACTTGATAATTAAAGTGCCTAAATTATATTGGAATTTGATAAAGGAATTGTAGATGACCGAACTTCACTTACTTGAGTTTTGACGGGTTACTTGACCGTTAATAGAGATTGTGCTTCTTTACGTATTATCCTTGTAATAACTTTTAATTCGGATGTTCATAAAGTATCCTCTCTTCTTGTGGAGCGGGACGAACGCTTCGGCAGTAGATAGATGCGTCTATTATTCACGTTGCACGATCCTCGGCAGTGCACACATTATTCTGGATTGGGCCGTATGACCTCGATATAATCGTGCATGATAATATTCAGAGTTTAATTATATTTGTTATTACTTCATGGCTTGAGAGGTTAAAATTATATGAGACAGAAATTGATGTGGGATTTACCATTTTGAAAGAATTATTTATTTTCCTGCTTGTTATTGAGTTAATATTATTATTTACGCAACTCGTGCTTATTTATAACTTCTGTATTTCTTTATTGTTAGCCCATAGTAAGTGTCGATGTCGACCCCTCATCACTACTTCTTTGAGGTTAGACTTGATACTTACTGGGTACATGTTGCTTATGTACTCACTCTACACTTTTGTACTAACCTTGCAGGATCTGAGGCAGGTGCATCTCGCGGTCCCACCGGCGCGCATCCCCGATACCTTGAGGCCTAGTGGTGAGTTGCTTCCTGAGCCGTTCTGCAGCACCTAGAGCCTTTCTGGTGTACTTATTTTTTGTCTATTTTATTTCGAACAGTAGTTAGAGTTTTGTATATTCTACTAGTGCTCATACACTTGTGACACCAGGTATTGGCACATATTCTAGTAGACTTTATGGTTTTGGAGTATTTATATATCTATGATTGTACTCAATTGCTTTCGTTTTATTTATTTAACTTTGTACTTCTTGAATCTCTTAATAAATGGAATTTAATTACTTGGAAACCTATCAAAAAGAATAATCACGTAGTTAGTTCACCGTTGGCTTACCCAGCGGCAACGTTGGGCGCCATCACGGCCTATAGGAGAAATTGGGTCGTGACACTATAAATTGCAGGATGTTTTCATTTTATAGGTACACACAAACGCTGAAGTTAAACGTGAGTTTAGAGCAAAATAGCAAGGTATTCGTCAAGCAACTCTTGTGTGATTCAAGTGTGCAAACCTGAAGCTACATGAACCTGATAGAAGAACCAGTTCCAAGTGTCTGTCTTTTATTCTAGTTTCATTGTAGTAGGTGTTTTCAAATTATACCTTTTAGCTTTATCTAGAGGCAATTGTATTAGGTACTTTGAGTATTCAAGTTAGAGTTAACTTGAAGTTGTCGCAACAGTTAGAGGCTGGTTGCCACAACGGGATTAGAGGTAATCCTTAGGTTTATAAAGAGTTTTATAAATGTTGTTTTTGGATCAGTGATTTAGTAAAGTGTTGGGTAAAATCATACTGAGTAATAGGTCGTGATTTTTTCACCTTTTGAGCTGGGTGTTTTCTACGTAAAAATAAGTGTGCTCTTTACTTTCTGCATTTACTATTTCTGCGACGGTAGTATAAGGAATACATAGAAGAACCAAGTCCTTCTATAATCAGTGCACGTAAAAATTGAACACCACATAAATTACTCCCTCTTATGTGGCATTGAAGTATATAACATCAAGGTTGTTGGACACTTGGAGGGTATCGGTTGATGTAAATTTTGAGTCTTTATCATCCATTGACCTTCTAGACTCATACCAAAACATTCATACATATCATATACATATGCGTATTCATGCAATTTATACACACATGAGACTTGATAGCTGGTTAATTATTGGACACTTGGACGGTGTCTGATTGATGTAAAGTTTGAGTCTTTACTACTTGTTCCATATCTCCTTTATATACGGAATTGGTGCATTTGCATGTGCTGTGACCTTGTTATCCGAAAAGCATGTTTATTATCTAGTTTTTCGATGGTGCACCTTATTATTGAAATCCGTTATTTCTTGGTTATCTCTATGTTATTGTATATGCTTGTAAAATGCAAATGTTATATAAAGTGAGTATTGTTTTACTAAACCTCGCCACTATTCTTTTGAGGTTAGTTTTGATACATACTGAGTACACGAGGTCGGTTGTACTCATACTATACTTATGCACCTTGCCTACAAATTCTAGAGCTAAGTTGTTGCAGAGTTCGAGTGCGAGCATTTGAAGACATCAGCGTTCCAGATTTCTGCCATTTTATTCATGCTAGTTTAGAACTTGTTTTTCTGTATATATATATATATATATATATATATATATATATATATATATATATATATATTCTCAAACAGATAATGCATTTTCTTCATACCGGCGTTGATTTCTATTTCTTAGTTGCTCATGACTTGTATACCAGTTCTTGGGGTAGTTTGTATTAATTTTGCATTCTTATTTCATTATTTATTTGATGAATTCCAGTTTGGGTTATCTTTTATGTTTGTTAGTTCGCCTAGCATATTGGGCTTAGAAGTCATCACGACTTAGTGAAATTTGAATCGTGATAAGGAGTCGGGTTACGTCAGGCTCTTTCAACAGCAATTCAAATCTTCATCATTGTGCTAATTACATTCAAGGCACAAATTGGGAGGATCTTATTAATTTTTTCTTTAATATTAATACTTTTTACCTTAAAATGACAAATTAGAACAAATTAGTTCAACTATTGGATAGAGTAATGAGAAAGAAAAACTTCAGAGTTTATTAAATATCATATATTTTGAAATACAACATGAAAATATTTCAAATGAACGAGTTAATTAATATTCATCACAAAATGGTGAAGAATTTGACAGTTTTGTGACGAAATTCCTCAATTTGTGACAAACTTATGACGGTCTATTCTTCTGTCACAAAACTTTTGCGACGCTCGGCTAGTGACGAAATTATGACAAATTCTCCCTCAAAAATATTGTTCTTTTCTTGTAGTGATATGAATAGATATTTACTATATTGGTTCCCACACTGGAAATGACACCATATGTGTAAATACATACATATGTATAAGGTTGCANAATGTTATATAAAGTGAGTATTGTTTTACTAAACCTCGCCACTATTCTTTTGAGGTTACTTTTGATACATAATGAGTACACGAGGTCGGTTGTACTCATACTATACTTATGCACCTTGCCTACAAATTCTAGAGCTAAGTTGTTGCAGAGTTCGAGTGCGAGCATTGAAGACATCAGCGTTCCAGTTTTCTGCCATTTTATTCATGCTAGTTTAGAACTTGTTTTTCTATATATATATATATTCAAACAGATAATGCATTTTCTTCATACCGGCATTGATTTCTATTTCTTAGTTGCTCATGACTTGTGATACCAGTTCTTGGGGTAGTTTGCATTAATTTTGCATTCTTATTTCATTATTTATTTGATGAATTCCAGTTTGGGTTAGCTTTTATGTTTGTTGGTTCGCCTAGCATATTGGGCTTAGAAGTCATCACGACTTAGTGAAATTTAATCGTGATAAGGAGTCGGGTTACGTCAGGCTCTTTCAACAGCAATTCAAATCTTCATCTTTGTGCTAATTACATTCAAGGCACAAATTGGGAGGATCTGATTAAATGTTTTTTTAATATTAATACTTTTTACCTTAAAATGACAAATTAGAACAAATTAGTTCAACTATTGGATAGAGTAATGAGAAAGAAAAACTTCAGAGTTTATTAAATATCATATATTTTGAACTACAACATGAAAATATTTCAAATGAACGAGTTAATTAATATTCATCACAAAATGGTGAAGAATTTGACAGTTTTGTGACGAAATTCCTCAATTTGTGACAAACTTATGACGGTCTATTCTTCTGTCACAAAACTTTTGCGACGCTCGGCTAGTGACGAAATTATGGCAAATTCTCCCTCAAAAATATTGTTCTTTTCTTGTAGTGATATGAATAGATATTTACTATATTGGTTCCCACACTGGAAATGACACCATATGTGTAAATACATACATATGTATAAGGTTGCAGATCCTTCACATCTAAAAATAAGATTACAATTTCACTCAAATAGGTTAATTTAGTATTACTAGCAGGATATTAAGAACCATAACATTTTAGAAAGTGAAAGTATCAAATTTATGTAAAAATAGAAGCATATCTTATCCCAATTACTATTATTTAAAGTGTGTTTGGATAAGCTTATAAGAAGGTCAGACTCACTTATATCAATTGATTATAAGCAAAAATTAGCCAAAGTTAACTTATGAATTTTCAGCTTACAAGTACTTTTAATTTGACCAAGATATTTTGTTTTGCTATTTTTAATATTTTTTCCGATTCTCTCAAAGTACCTTCTTAAGACAAAATTCATAGGATTGAACTCGGGAGAGGGAATTTTAGATTGCATATAGGATTGAATAGAGTAAGATCTTGAACCTGAGTATCGGGAACGGATTTGCGGTAAGGGTAGGGATATACCCAATCGCCTTGCTTGGTTACTATACAAGAATTAATAATGTGTTCTTGTTAATCCTGATTCTATAGGAATATAGACGTTAGGTTAGCTTGAATAGACGAGTCGTACTTCGGAAAAAAACTACAAGTAATATTAACCCCGTCAATCAATAAACCAGATAAATTAATTAAATAATTTAAGTGGAAGACTCAACTGGATTGTTAGCTAACTCATAGCTCTGGAATAGTTTCAAAAACTTATTGCTCCCAAACGCACACGCAACTATACGTGGTCGTACAAGTAATATAGGATTGTAAGTTCAGATATCGTACCCACAGAGACTTGTAATTGACTATTTACTAAATTAAACTATGACAATTAATTTATACAAGCAATTCCTAAGGTGTGATTATTTAACTAAACTAATATATAGTAGTAAACTAAGTGATTAAAGAAAACAAGTCGACAAGCTTAAAGACGAATTCAATGGGAGAAAATATTCTAGAGCTATGGGTTAGCTAACAATCCTGTTGAGTTTTCTACTTAAATTGTCTAATTAATTTATCTGGTTTATTGATTGACAGGGTTAATATTACTCGTAGTTGACGAGCGCAAAACATAACACAAATTTAATGCTCGCTAGCCAATGATAGTACATAATGATTATCATCTCCATAGGGATTGAATTTAAATAATGCTCTAGAAATTCCTGGTTTAACTGCTATTCAGGATGATCAAAACTTGATTGGAATGATTACGAACTATAATTAACTACTAAAATAAAGCAATTGACAATTGATGGCAAAGAACTAGAGATTAGCAGAGTTGGTTTCTTCTCAATGTAAGAAATAAGGGTTTTGATATGATAGGTGCAAGATTATTATTTTGGATATGATATAGTTATATTTCACTCTTGAGGTTCTATCGATTCTCACAAATACAATAGGTGACTAGCTTATACTTCCGATTCATACTCCTCTCTCAATAAAATCTAAATCTTTCAAATAAACTAATGTGGAGTGCGACGAAACTTGCAAGAATCTATTGGTAGGAATGATCTAAGAGAAACTTCTCGCGAATATTTCTCAATCTAAATTTAAACGGTAACTCAAAAATCTCTCTCGATTACTTTAAAGAATAACCAAAATAATCTGAAGCATACGCTGTAATAATATTCAATAAGATGTTCCTCTTTCGATTATACACTATAAAGAATAAAATCATAACCATATTAAAGCTCCTCTAATAAATTCAAGCAATTAAGCAATAGTGAAATCCATAAACAACAACCCAGTCACCAAATCATGTCAAACCCTAAGGTAAACAACTCCACAATTATGGAGGAAGTCATCACAAATATAATTAAAGAGTGAGAAAGCATCAATCTAACGTTTCAATCCAAACTCCCATATTGAATTGATGGAAAGATGATGAAATCATGTGTACCTGCTCACTTACTCTAACGCAGAGGCCATAGACATTACCTTTCCTTCGCAAATCATGTTCCCTCATACCAAATATAGAGAGTAATTCCCCACACCATAAAATTCAATAACAAATAGGAATTTAAGATAGAAAGAATTAACTTACTCTCAGAAATAGAATTCATGTGCTACAGAAAACGTACCATAGACTTGCCCGGCCCGTAGTGTAGTACTCTACTAATTTAAGCTCATTCAGTCACGGATAAAGTAGGACTTTAATTGGTTATAATGTAGGTTGCGGGACGGGTAGGTAACATGTATATATAGTGACTACACATCAATAAGTACTTTAATACATATACATTAACACATTAAACCCCACACTTGTGTTAAACCAAACCCCAAACCTCACAACATAATAACCTCAAGCTCCCAATTTCTTTAAGCACATGCACGATGAGAACTACCACTAGCAAGGAATCAGTTACTCTATTTTTTCCTTTTACAACATACACAAACCCGCTTTTTTTTTCAACGTTCAAAATTAATTTTTTCTTTCTCTTTTTATTCCAATTCCTTACATGCGGCTCTCACAAATTTTCAACTAGTGCACCTTTCTCCATTATTATTAGTACCACTCAAAAGCCTACCATTCCTCCACTCAGCTCGTAACAAGCTCATAGCAGTTTCAAGTGCTCACGAGAGTTAGTAGGTTCAAACAAATAGTCAATTCAAACAACATGGATCAAGCTTGTAGTGTGGTTGCCAAAGAAGTAGGATTACAGGCTGAAAGGGGCTAACTAGGATACACAACAATTAGGAAGGTCATAAACATATAATTGGCTCAACAAAGAAATGTCTCTTTTACTTCCTAGACTGAACAAGACTGCTATTACACTTTGCAAATACACGGGGCAAGTTCTAGACATCAACTGACATGCACAGAATAATAGCAAATACCTAACACACACATTGGCACATAACTCACTTAAGACCGGATCTATCCCGACTCTCTAGTCAAAGCAGTTAAGTAACATCAAACTCAAATAATTTCAGGCACTTATCCAAGAGTCAAGAACTGAGCCTAGGCGTCACGACTAAGGCACTTATTACTCTCTATGTACAATAAAGTGAAGAAAAGTTATCTCCATTTACCACCAGAGAAAAAGACTTCCCTATTCCTACCAAAAGAAAACTTAACTACACCCGGTTCCAGCACAACCCCTAGAAAAGAACCGCGGTACAAAAAAAACCAAAGGGGAATTGTTACACTACCTAAGAAAAAACAAAAAAAAAATTCATCGACTTTGATCCCTCAAGAAGACAGTCAAGGAAATCCATCGTCGGGAAAAATTGAAAACAAATTCAAACAAAACACAAGAAAACAAACATACATGTACATATTTACATCCTCTACCCTACACTTTTAATTGTGGCATGTCCCCATAACATACAAATGAAAAGCAAGAGGTAAAGAAACCTCTCCATATTCATTTAGTCAGGGTCTGAATCGAAATCGGGATCTTCTTTGCACGCCCGACCCAGTGCACACATCCATGCTGAGAGCTTTGTTTCTGCCTTCTTTTGATGCACCCATACTTATCATGCTTACTCTCTCCAGTTCGCTCCTTTAGGGCCCCCATTGCTCCTTCCATCTTGAAGACCACCCTTTCTTCCCCCACTCTGAGAATGAGTTACCTTTCTTGAATGTCGTGAATCGCTCTGCTGGTAGCCAAGAAGGGTCTCCCTAGAATCAGAGGGATCTCCCTATTCCCTTCCATATTCACCACAATGAAGTCCACTGGGAACACAAACTTTTCCCCCGAACTAGAACATCTTCCATTATTCCTTCAGGTATGATTGTGGTCTGACCCACCAGCTGCAAGGACACATGTATCGAATCTCTCCCTCCAATTTCCTGAAAATAGACAAAGGCATAAGGTTAATGGAAGCACCTGAATCACACAAAGAGTTTTCAAATTTAGTATTTCCTAAGAGCAAAGTGTAGTAAAATTCCTTGGATCTCCACACTTTTGAGGGAGCTTGTATTGCAGAATGGCACTACGATGCTCTGTGAGCTAGACAACCGATGTCTCTTTCACTTTTCGCTTTTTGGACAATATCTCCTTCAAGAATTTATCATAAGCTGGCATCTGTGAAAGCACCTCGCTATCCAAAGATAGTATAGTATGATTATTGTCTCTATAGGGATTGGATTTAAATAATGCTTTAGAAATTCCTGTTTTAACTGCTATTCAGGATGATTAAAATGATTACGAACTACAATTAACTACTAAAGTAAAGCAATTGATAATTTATGGCAAAGAACGAGAGATTAGCAGAGTTGGTTTCTTATCAATGCGAGAAAAAAAGGTTTTGACATGATAGGTGCAAGATTGTTATTCTGGATATGATATTGTTATATTTCACTCTTGAGGTTCTATCGATTCTCATGAATTCAATAGGTGATTAGCTTATACTTCCGATTCAGACTCCTCTTTAGATTAATTCTAAATCTTTCAAATAAACTAACGTGGAGTGTGGTGAAACTTGCAAGAATCTATTGGTAGGAATGATCTAAGAGAAACTTCTCGCGAATATTTCTCATTCTTAATTTAAACGGTAACTCAAAAATATCTCTCGATTACTTCAAAGAATCACCAAAATAAACGGAGGCTTACGCTGCAATAATATTCAATAAGATGTTCCTCTTTCGATTAAACACTATAATGAATAAAATCACAACTATATTAAAGTTCCCTAATAAATTCAAGTAATTAAGTAGTAGTAAAATCCATAAACCACAACCCAGTCATCAAATCATGTCAAGCCCTAAGTTAAACTACTCCATAATTATGGAGGAAGTCATCACAAATACAATTAAAGAGTGAGAAAGCATCAATATAACGTTACAATCCAAACTCCCGTATTGAATTGATAGAAAGATGATGAAATCATGTGTCTTGTAGCCTCCAATGCTCTCCCAAAGCTTCCAAAGTCAAAAGTCCCTTCAAATACGTTTTTCTAGTGTATTTATACCATATAAAAGTATGCCCGGACGAAACTACCCTTTTCCAAGCCGAAACAGAAAAATACTCTGAGACAATTGTGCAGGCGCACCGCGGCATGCGCCGCCCTATGCGGGGCGCTAATGGGGATGTTTAGAGAGCAGTTTCTGACAGACAAGAGCAAAAACCACTGTTGTGCTACCCCATGCTACGCGGTTGTGCATATTTTACAGAGTAAAATTTTATCTTTTAATGAAACGTCAAAGCTCCAACTTGTTCGATTAAGCTCCTGATTATCTTTTTAACTCGTAATCACTTTCTACAAGGCATAAAATACATAATAAGTATAATTCACTATCATTTTAGCTCAAATACAAGTAAAATACAGTAATTAGAGTGCAAACTTTGAATAAAATACGAGTTTCTAGCCTACCATCAAGACCCCACACTTAAACTATTTCTCGTCGTCAAACAATCAAACTACACTTCACATAGAGATGACCTTCTTATCAGACAACTTCTGAAATGCATCATGCCAAGAATATTTAAAGCAAACAAAGCACCCTATCTTAATATCCTAGCCTCAAGACTCTACTCACACGCGCCACGTATTTTCAAAAAATCTGCTCACTTACTCTAACGCAGAGGCCAAAGACATTACCTTTCCTTCGCAAATCATGTGCCCTCACACCCAAGATAGAGAGTAATTCCCCACGCCATAAAATTCAAGGACAAATAGGAACTCAAGATAGAAAGAATTAACTCACTCTCAGAAATCGAATTCATGTGCTACAGAAAACGTACCATAGGCTTGCCTGTAGTGTATTACTCTACTAATATGTGCTCATTTAGTCAAGGATCAAGTAGGACTTTAATTGATTGTAATGTAGGATGGGGGACGGGTAGGATACATTTAGATATAGTGACTACATCTCCCTAAGAACTTTAATACATATAAATTAACACATTAAACCCCACACTTGTGTTGAACCAAACCCCAACCTTCACAACATAATAACCTCAAGATCCCAATTTTTTTAAGCACGGACACTATAAGAACTACGAATGATTTCTCCAATCTCTCCCTCCAATTTCCTGAAAATATAAAAAGGCATAATGTTAATGGAAGCACCTGAATCACACAAAGATTTTTCAAATTTAGTACTTCCTAAAGAGTAAGGTATAGTAAAACTCCCTGGATCTCCACACTTTTGAGGGAGCTTGTTTTGCAGAATGGCACTACAATGCTCTGTGAACTAGACAACCGATGTCTCTTTCACTTTTCACTTTTTGGACAATATCTCTGTCAAGAATTTAGCATAAGCCGGCATCTGTAAAAGCACCTCGCTAGCCAAAGATAGTATAGTATGATTATCGTCTCCATAGGGACTGGATTTAAATAATGCTCTAGAAATTCCTGGTTTAAATACTACTCAGGTTGATCAAAACTTGATTGGAATGATTACGAACGATAATTAACTATTAAAATAAAGCAATTGACAATTTATGGCAAAGAACTAGAGATTAGTAGAGTTGGTTTCTTATCAATGTGAGAAATAAAGGTTTTGACATGATAGGTGCAAGATTGTTATTCTGGATATGATATTGTTATATTTCTCTCTTGAGGTTCTATCGATTCTCACGTATTCAATAGGTGATTAGCTTATACTTCCGATTCAAACTCCTCTCTTGATTAATTCTAAATCTTTCAAATAAACTAATGTGAAGTGCGGTAAAACTTGCAAGAATCTATTGGTAGGAATGATCTAAGAGAAACTTCTCGCGAATATTTTTAAATCTTAATTTAAACGATAACTCAAAAATCTCTCTTGATTACTTCAAAGAATCACCAAAATAAACTGAGGCATACGCTGCAATAATATTTAATAGGATGGTCCTCTTTCGATTAAACACTCCAAAGAATAACATCACAACTATATTAAAGCTCCTCCAATAAATTCAAGCAATTAAGCAGTAATGAAATCTATAAACAACAACCCAGTCACCAAATCATATCAAACCCTATGGTAAACTACTCCATAATTATGGAGGAAGTCATCACACATATAATTAAAGAGTGAGAAAGCATCAATCTAACGTTACAATCCAAAGTCCCGTATTGAATTGATAGAAAGATGTTGAAATCATGTGTCTTGTAGCCTCCAATACTCTCCCAAAGATTCCAAGGTCAAAAGTCCCTTCAAAAATGTCTTTTTGGTGTATTTATACTATATAGTAGTGGGCCCGGACGAAACTACCATTTCCAAGCCGAAACAGATAAATACTCTTAGAAAATTGTACAGGCGCCCCGCGCCATGCGGTGCCCCATGCGAGGCGCTAGTGGGGAAGTTCAGAGAGCAGTTTCTGACAGACATCAACACAAAGCACTACCACGCCACCCCATGCGGCGCGGTTGTGCATTTTTTACAAAGTAAAATTATTTCTTCGATTTTTGATATCCAGACTTGGTCCTCGACCCCCGAACGCGATCCCAGTTTAATCCCTTCGGCTTTTACTCAGACTTCAAAGATCCAACTTGTTCGATTAAGCTCCTGATTATCTTTTTAACTCGGAATCTATCACGACCCAAAATCCCGCCACAGGCGTCGTGATGGCACCTACTCTCTAAGACTAGGTAAGACGATTTCAATTACATTTTTGAAGCCATTTAAAAAACATAATAGAAACTAACAGAGAAAATAATTACAAATATAGCAACCTTCCCAACACTGGTAGTACTGAGTCACGAACTCTAACTGAATACATGGAATGATCACGAGGACCAAATATACAATATTGTTTGATTAAAAATTAACAGTACAATGAAATGAAAGACTCCAAGGGACTACGACGACCAAGCAGCTCTACCTTGAATCCTTGCGATCTCACTTTAACACTGTCTGAATCCGATAGCTCCAATACCTGACTCTGCACAAAATTGTGCAGAAGTGTAGTATGAGTACATCACGGTCGGTACCTGGTAAATATCAAGACTAACCTCAGTGGAGTAAAGACGAGGTACAATAAAGACATTCACTAGTCTAATAACCTATGCAATATGATATACAAAATAATAGGAAACAAATAACAATAAGGACAATATAAATCAACCAGTGATATGCACAGCACAACAAGAACACCCTTAATATTTCTCAACAATTAATAAATACAAGTACACCCAATTAAATCAAGTCCCTCAAATAAATGTCTTTCACAAATAATTCTTCCAAATAACTCTTTTTCAAATATAATTTTCCCAAATAAATAACTTTCATATATAATTCTTTCAATAAATCTCTTCAAATATAATTTCCTCAAATAAATATCTTTCAAAAGTAATTCTTTCATATAATACTTTTTGAATAAAAGTCCTTCCAAATAAATATTTGAATATAATTCTTTCAATTGAAAGTCACCATGTGACACCTCATTTCATAATCATAAAAATATGGGTCTCAACCCATTTTCATATTTTTTATAAACACGGGTCTTAGCCCATTTTCATATTTCGACAATAATATTTCCCCGCCACCTCGTGCTCACTGTTCATATTACAGCTGCACGGACAGTTCACGTGCCAATAATAAAACCATCATATTATTCCCGGCACCTCGTGCCCACGTTTCGTATCCCAATTGTACGGACAATTCACGTGCCAATATTATCATTATATACTCACGACACCTTGTACCCATATTTCATTTCATAACCCGCCCGACAATAGCCACAGGCTCCGAATTTCAACATAAATCAGATTGTTATCAATTTACCAACCACAAGACAAATTGCACAAAGTATAAAAATAAACACAAGGAAATCACAACATCACATGAAAATCACCAACACAATAACTCCACATCATCACATATCATCCCTGATAATAGCCACCCTTATCTCTGCTATAGCCGCCCTTATCACTCCTATAATAGCCTCCCTTATCCCTCCGCCCTGACAATATCAATAGCCACCCTTATCGCTCCTATACCCACCCTAATCACTCCTATAATAACCTCTCTTATCCCTCCGCCCTGACAATATCAATAGCCACCTTTATCGCTCCTATATCCACCCTTATCTCTCCTATAGCCACCGTTATCACTCCACCCAAAAAATATCCCAACACACATAACAATAGTGAAATTCCACCCTTATACCCACATAAAAATAAGTACTTTTCACAACCAGAGATAGACGAAGCTTACCAAAAAAGGCTAGCTGAACTTGTGGAGGATGCTGCTTCGCGCGGAAGCGGTGATGACCAAGCTTCTTTTCCACTACCGCCAATAGAAATTCCTCCGGACCTTGATGAATTTATGAAGTTTGTAAGAGATACCATATAACTTGTATGAACAAAAATTAGTATGTTATGTAACTTGTATTTTGGCAAATCTTGGTTAGTTTTTTTTTCTTCTCAATGGTGGTATTAGCACCTTGTTGTGCTCATTTCATAGGGGGAGAGGAAGACTAAAAAAGATATTGGCATATTTTTTTAATGCTATAATAAAATTATAACGCATTTCTTTTTATATCTATTTACAATATTTTTGTTTTTAAATTTGAATTAAAAACTCTCTCTCATTAAGTACTGATTTTTTCAAGCTCTCCCTCATAGACGCTCTATAATCACCGAGTGGAGGAGGAACAGATTGGCCACTAGATTCGTCACTCTTGGATTTTTTCTTATTTTTATCAAAATATTTTTTAAGGAAGCCATCTTAATTAATCAAATAATAAAAAATAAATAAAACAAACAAAACTATAATATTAAAAATTATGAGTT
>AWOL01S0014507.1:23633-48818 GCA_000715115.1 Nicotiana otophora
CCCGTGTGGCATTGAAGTATAAAACATCAATTGGTATCAGAGCGGGTTCTCGTTGAAGAGGCTTACACCTTAGGAGAAGATCAACATGAGTGTACCACCTGAAAACCGGGAAGGGCAATCCACTGCTAGGCCACCACTATTTAATGGGCAATACTTCTCTTGGTGGAAAAGCAGGATGGGAGATCACATTATAGGAGAGGACTATGAACTATGGGACATTGTCACCGATGGTCCACTGGCTACCTTAAAGAAAAATGCTAAAGGAGTAGATGTGCCAAAGACAATAGCGGATTGCACTACCGAACTTGAAGAAATGGGAGAAGAATGCTAAAGCCAAGAAATGGCTTGTTTGTGGACTTAGTCGAGATGAATACAACAGAATCCAAAGTTGTACCACTGCTAAGCAAATTTGGGACACATTGCAAGCGGCTCATGAAGTAACACCTCAGGTGAAGAGATCCAGAAGAATTCTACTTTATTCTCAATATGAGAAATTTGCTATGAAGGAAGGAGAAACCATTCAAGAGATGTACACAAGGTTCACTACACTGACAAATGAGCTAAAGTTTCTTGGAAGGATTATTCCTGGAGAAGATAGAGTCAAGAAGATATTGACTAGGGTTTTGCCTATAACTTGGGAGAGAAAAATCACTGCCATTCAGGAATCAAATAATATTTACACTCTCCCACTAGATGAATTAATTGGAAATCTTAATGCCTATGAAACAATGAAAAGGAACAGTTGTCTAAAGAATGTGTGATTTTGAAGACTAAGTGCTAAAACCTGGAACTTAGGGTTAGTAAAACTGTAAGTGAAAATACTGTGTTAACGAACCAGGTTTATGCACTTGACTTAACTGTCCTAGAGCTTAGATCTGAAAATCTAAAACTGAAATTAGGAACAGGTAAAAAGACAGTTGATCACACACAACTCACTCTAGAAGAAAATGTAGGGAAAATGAAAGATGAGTTGTATAAAAGGGATGAGCAAGTAAGAATCTGAAAGGAGGATCTAAGCAAGGTCAAGCATGAGCGAGACAGAACTTGTAAATGGAATAGGTCATCCAATGCACTTTCATGGCTAGAAGAACACCATAGTAATAACAGGAGAGGACTCGGCTTTGGGAACCTGGCACCTAAGTAGGATCCCAAAAGCAAGCACCTCACACTTCCTGAGAACAAGATTTGCTGACACTGTGGTAAAATAGGTCACTAAAAAAGTGAATGCACCGCAAAAGAAAGGAAAGTCAAAAGAACAAAGAATTTATTCAAGGGAAGAATAGGATACCAAGTTGGGCTAAAGAGAATTTGATTCATTCTTTTGCCTATAGAAAGGGACCCAAACTAGTTTGTGTTCCTAAGACTAATCCGTGATTTCCTTTTGCAGTTCCAAGTGAAGGGGAACAACCAATTATGGTACATGGATAATGGCTTCTCAAAGCACATGACATGAAGCAAGAACCAGTTCCTTTCACTTGAGGACCTTAAAGGAGGTAATGTCTACTTTGGAAATGGGAAGAACGGTAAGATCATTGGGGTTGGAAAAGTAGGTAAGACTGACTCTCACTCTATTGAGAACGTCTACTTGATAGATAGATTATAATACAGTCTAATAAGTGTATCATAATTGTGTGATAGAGCTAACATGGTAGCATTCACCTATTCAAAATGCTTTATGATTAATCTTACCACTGACAAGATAGTTTTGCAGGGAAAAAGAGTGAGCAACATATATATTGTACATTTATCCACACTTTTAGATAATGAACTCACTTGCTTAAGTGTGTTGGATAATTATTTTCTCCTTTGGCACAAGAGGCTTGGACATGCCAGTCTAAGTCAACTCAACAAACTAGTCTCCAAGGACTTGATGATAGGGCTTCCTAACATTAATTTCAAGGAAGATAAAGTTTGTGAGGCTTGTTCAAGGGGGAAGCAGGTAAGATCCTTTTTCAAAAGCAACAAAGTGGTAAGCACCACCAGGACGATGGAACCGGTCCATATGGATCTTTGTGGACTAATGAGAACATTAAGCAGAGGTAGTAAGAGATATGTAATGGTGCTTGTTGATGATTACTCTAGGTTTACTTGGACATTATTTTTAACATCTAAAGATGAAGCATTTGACATTTTCACTTCTTTTGTTAGAAAAACTCAGAAACAACTAGTTAATGAACTTGCATCAATTAGGTCTTATCATGGTACTGAATTTGAGAATGCTAAATTTGCAGAATTTTGTGTTGAACATGGCATAAATCATAAGTTTTCTTCTCCTAGGACTCCACAACAAAATAGAATAGTTGAAAGAAAGAAAAGGACATTGTAAGAAATGGATAGGACTATTCTTCTTTCTAGTAAACCGCCCCATAGTTCCTGGGCAAAAGCTGTGAACACTGCATGTTACATCATAAATAGGTGCTTGACTAGACCTATTATTGAGAATACTCCCTATGAGTTACTTAAAGGGAGAAAGCCAAACATATCCCTTCTTAGGGCATTTGGATGCAAATGCTTTGTGCACATTAATGGTAAAGACTCCCTAGGTAAGTTTGATCCCAGAAGTGAAGACGGAGTATTCTTGGTATATTCTTCATATAGTAAAGCTCATAAGATTTATAACAAAAGAACTATGTGTTCAGAAAAAAGTGTACATGCGATTTTTGGATGAAACTAACATTCTTTATGAGAGGCAGGGATAGGATGATGAAGCAATTGGGCTGGTAAGAAACTCAAATGAAACCACAACTTAGACTGAAGCTGCATCATAGGAAGGAACGGGTGATTGAAAAGGTCCTTCCACCTAGGGTAACTTGATAGGGGGACTGAATAAAGAGAAACTGATCCTCAAACCTTGAGGGAACCTGTCTATAAACCTGTTCCTCAACAACACAATATTGAAGGAACATCTAAGGGAATCCTTCTGGTTGTGAAACCTTAGAAGTATCAAAGTTCTCATCCCATCGAGAATATAATTACTGATCCAACCTCTAGAATCAAAACCAGATCCTCTTTGAAGAATCTTTGTGCTTTTGATGCCTTTTTATCTTTTATTGAACCTAAAAATGTTACTGAGGCTTTGTAGCATACAAACTGTGTGAATGCAATGCAATATAAACTCAACCAATTTGAGAGAATTCAAGTTTGGCATCTGGTACCAAGACCCAAGGATAAATCAGTAATTGGCACAAAATGGGTCTTCAGAAACAAACTTGACGAAGAAGGAATAGTTACAAGAAACAAGACAAGATTGTTGGTTCAAAGATATAGTCAAGAGGAGGATATAGACTATGATGAGACCTTTGCTCCAGTTGCAAGATTGGAAGCAATTCTACTCTTTATAGCCTTTATTGCTTACATGGAATTTACTCTCCATCAGATAGATATCAAGAATGCCAAGCAACCTCCGGGCTTTGAAAGCAAGGAATATCCTGATCATATGTACAAGTTTGACAAGGCACTTTATGGGCTCAAGTAGGCTCCAAGAGCATGATATGAAAGATTATCAAAATTCTTGCTTGAGCATGGCTACAAGAGAGGTAAAATTGATAATACTTTATTTTTGAAAGAGAAATGTAAAGATGACTTGGTAGTTCAGATATATGTTGATTATATAATCTTTGGAGCAACTACTGATAAGTTAAGTAAAGAATTTGCTAAACTAATGGGGAGTGAATTTGAAATGAGTATCATAGGTGAGCTTAATTTCTTTTTAGGCTTACAAATTAAACAAAATTCAATTGGAACTATGATCCATCAGTAGAAGTAAGTGAAAGAGTTGCTTAAAAGGTTTAAAATGGAATATTCCAAAGAAATTGATACTCATATAGCAACAGCTACAAAATTGGATGTAGATGAACCTAGTTTATCTGTTGATCAGAAGTTGTATAGGGGAATGATTGGGTCTTTGTTATATCTCACTGCTAGCAGACTTGGCATTGTTTTCAGTATAGGCCTCTGTGCTAGATTTCAGGCAAATCCAAAGGAGTCTCACTTGACTGCTGTCAAGAGGATCTTGAGATACCTAAAAGCCACTACTAACATTTGTCTATTGTATCCAAAAGGTAGTAATTTCAACTTAGTGGGATATGCTGATACTGATTATGTAGGTTTTCTTGTGGATAGAAAGAGCACCTCAGGTATGACACACTTTCTTGGCTCATGTCTTGTGTGTTGGGCTACCAAAGAGCAAAATTCGGTGGCTTTATCTACTGTTGAAGCTGAGTATGTTGTTGCTACCTCATGTTGTGCTCAATTGTTGTGGATCAAACAGTAATTAATGGACTTTGGGATTGATGTAGGTTGTATCCTCATCTTTTGTGATAACACTAGTACAATTAGTATGACCAAGAACTCGGTTCATCACAAAAAGAACTAAGCATATAGATGTTAGGCATCACTTTTTGACGGAAAACTATGAAAAGGGTTTGATCACTGTGAAATTATGTGCTATTGATAAGCAAATAGCTGACATCTTCACAAAATTTCTAAGTAGAGATCACTTTGAAAGGAACATGTTAGAATTAGGGATGATTAGGATCACCTAAAAGGAACCAGTTCTAACTCATAAATTTTGGTTAGGAAAGTTGTGAATTTTTGTACATAATTAGATTAGATTTTGCTCAGTCTCATACTTTTATCAGTATACTATTGTGACAAGTGATAAAATGTCAATTTAATATCTAATGATATTATCTTTATTTTCTTGGAAACTTCAGTCTTACACAAGAGATTTCTCAGCGAAGAACCCGGTTCATCAAAATTACATGGTACGTACTCTCCACCCTGCATATTTTGAAATAATTATATTTAGATTATGATCAAAATTAGAGTCCCATTTAATCCTAACCTCTTTAAGATTATACGAAATGAATCAGTTTCATCCAAATAGAGTCCCAAAAACGTAATAAGTGCCTAGATTCTAGGGAGAGTCCTCAACGTCTTTTCAAACTGACTTCTGGTTTGATTAGACTCCTGAACTTCTGAAAAAGTCATCTTTACCCAATCAAAGTATCTCTCTTTAAATTGATTTGGCCTAAGTCATTTCTTCACTTCTAATTCACAACCGCCAAAGAATTCTCTCTAATCTTCTCTCATCTTCCAAACACACATAATCATCTTCTCCCATCCTCTAACCATCAATGGCTAACACTTCTGAAAAAATCTCTCATCACCACCCAAAGAATCCACACCCACTCCTTCAACCACACCGTCAACCACACCTATTTCTAAGAAAGGTAGATTTAAGATGATTGGTCGAAAAGTAGTTGCTGGAGGAGAACAAATCAGAAAATCAATGAGCAACTGAAGGTAAGTCAGGCAGATGAACCCCAAAAATCTAAAGATTCCTTCAAGTCTGCAACTGAGGGGAAGAAATTGTTTAGCCTGAAACAGAGCAAGTAATATCTGGTCAAAAATTTACATCTGAAACTATCTCTTAAGTTGCTGAAAATCTAGAAAATATATTTGTGTTTGTAGGAACCATGGCTGGGGTTGAAACAATTAAATCTAGAAAAATTGGGTGGTAAAAATAAAAAGAATAAAGCAAAAAGAGAGTGACAGTTCTCAAGGCGATGTGATGGGAATGGGAACAGGAGTGGCTGAATCTTCACCCACTCCTGTTGGCTTGACTGAATAAACAGGAGCTATGGTAGTATGGAGTGAGGAATCTCTTGGAGAAGAAGAAAGTATGAGATAAAAAATGGGGAAGTGGGTTTGGAGAAACTGCTGAGGGGTTGGTTAGATTAGGGAAGAATATTAAAGAACTTATTCCATCTATGCAGGAACCCGTCGAGGACCTACTCAGAAAAGTGTTTGACAGTTACAATCCTAAAAAGAAAAAGAATTCAGGAATTAAAGTCCCGGGTATTTCTAGGGAAAACAAGAAGAGAAAGTTTGCATCTTCTATCCCTATAGAGACTTCTCCTACAAGAGAAAAAGCTACAAGGAGTCAGAAGAAGCAGAGTGAGGCTGAACTAGAAAAAGCCATAGAAGAAAGTAAGAGAAAAGCTGATGCAAAGGGAAAGAAGAGGGTGATTGAGCCTGTTGAGGCAGTTGAAATTGAGGAGATGGACCTGGTTCTTCATGATGAAGAGGAGGCAGAAGAAATGCAGGTTGTGACTCCAAAGGCAAAGAAAATCAAGACTTCCACAAAGAAGTCTGTTTCAAAGACAAAGTCTGCAAAGCCCTGTACCGTGGCTAGAATAATCAGGTCCGCCTTGAAGTCTAGAAATATGAATATGGTGGAACAAGAAGAAAGTGAAGAACAAGAAGAATTTGATGCAGAGAAGGACAAGATGGTTATGTTTGGGAAAAGAAACATATTCAAAGGTAAACTCCTCAGGGACTTGGAAGAGGAGGCATGATGATGCTGCTGGAAAAGTTACAACTGCTGGGTTGGAAGGACGTGGTTCTTCAGATGGATGGAAAGCTTGCCAGAACTGAGATTGTGGAGTTCATAGCAAATTGTGAGATCAAAATGGTAGAGTCACCAGTGTGGTGAAGGGGGTGGCAGTGAGTTTTGATGACAAGGAATTGGGAGAGATCTTAGGTGTACCTGCTAAAGGGTACAATGATTATAAGAAACTCAAATGGCCAAGTCTAGAGAATCTCCCTACCTCCCTTTCCATTACAAGGAAGTTTGGTGATAATGAAGAAGAGCTTCAGCCTAAGGATATATACAAAAGTGAGATGAAGCCACCCCACAAAGTGTTGTTTGAATTTGTTAACAAAGTTGTGCTGACTAGGCAGGAAAGGAGGCACAATACCACATTCATGGACCTGGTCCTTATGGAATGTATGGACAGTGGAAGGACAATAAATTGGCCTGGAGTTATCATCCAGCTTCTCGATAGGGTTCTGACTGGCACCAAAACTCATTCCATACCCTATGGTTTCATTCTCACGGCTGTACTTGCACACTTCAAGGGACCCATCAAGAATTGGGAAGTTGGTACAAGCAAGGATCACTTTAGGGAAAACACTTTAACTTCTTGTGACTATGAAGTTCACACCACTTCCAAAGAACCCGGTTCATCCAAAAAGGTACCTGTGAACAGCAAAGCGCGAGCCTTGGAGCAAAAAAGTGGGGCTGAGGATGCTTAAATTGAGAGACTGAAGAAGAGGTTGGCTGAAGTAGAAACTGAGAGGGATGCTTTCAGGGCTGAACTTGCATAGGAGATGGAGAAGAATGATGGCATTCTTCATGATTGTTGAAGCTACTTCAGGCCAGAAACCAAAAACCTGGTCCTTCCCAGCCTTGAAACCTTTTTAGCCTAGTTGGACAAGCCGGTGACGCGGATGAGATTTCTATTTGTTCTTTTTGCTCATGATCCAATGTTTTTATTTCTTTTTATGCTTTGTGGATGACTAGTATCAATGATAATCAACTGTTTTTGTACTCTAACTGTTTGTTGATGCTTCTTAGATGGCTAATATCATTAGATTGATAATTGATGCTTGACTCCATAATTGCATTTGATGTAGTTCCAGTGGCTATAAGTAATTTCTATTAAGATCTGGTTATCTAACATAATTATGCAACTTTTCGATGATGCCAAAAAGGGGAGATAGGTCGTGCTTCTTACTTTGGACTGTGATGTTTATAACCTAATAAATCTGGTCCTTGATGATTTGTGAATTCAAAATGGAATGTGTTCTAACATTGTGTTGATGTTGAGCTGAGTTGACACAAGTCCTATGCTTATGAAAAGCACAAAGTTTATCATCATCAATAAGGGGGAATTTGTTAGCCTAAGTGAAGTATGTTTTGATGATTGATAAAGAAACTTAAGCATGAAACAGGTCCATACACAGTGTATACAGACACAGAGAGATTCGAGTATAAGGAATGCACGTGAAGGAGATAAGCTTCAGTTGTTATATCTGATATCTTCTGATCGAAAAGGTTGCATAAATGATAAGGAAAAGGACTCCTTACTCGAAGAGAACTTCATCCAAGATAAGGGAAGAGTTAAAAGTTGTATATAACTAGAACTCTTCCATTAAGGAAGAGTATAACATTGGAACTCTAGTTATTTCCCATTCTACTAACTCTATATGTAACGACCCGACCGGCAGTTTTTTTTTCTAGATCCTCGTTCTCCTAAATAAGACTCCCCGTATGTGCTTTTACTATTTTATGACTTGTGGGGACGGTTAGTTCGGGATTTGGAAGGGTTTGGGTTGAAATCGGAATACTTAGTTCCTTAAAAATTGGCTTTAAAGGGGTAAGTTTGACTTGGGTCAACATTTCTAGTAAACGACATCGGAACCATGATTTTACGGATCCAATAGGTTCGTATGATGATTTTAGGCTTGGGCATATGTTCGGATCGTGTTTCAGATGACTCGGGCGTGTTTCGGCGCATAAAGTCCAAAGTTGGCGCAATGAAGGTTTTAAAGTTCATTAAATATGGTTTGGAGTAAGTTTTAGTGTTATCGAGGTCCTTTGGGATTCCGATCCTTGGAATAGTTCCGTATGATAATTTAAGAATTGCACACAAAATTTGGTGTCATTCCGAATAGTTTAAGTATGAATCGGCTCGTTCGAAGTAAGTTGGAAGAATTTGAAGTTCATAAGTTGATTCTGTTGGTTTCGAGTTACAATTATTAGTTTTAAAGTTATTTTCCGCATTCTGAGGGTGTGATCGAGTCCGTTTTATGTTTACAAACTTGTTGGTATATTTGGACGAGACCTCGGTGGCCTCGGGTGCTACTCGGGCGTTGCACGGATCGAGTTAGAACTAAAAAGAGGGTTGTTTGTCCACCAGTTGTGGTGTGCCCGCACCTGCGAGCTTTTGGTCGCAGATGTGAGCTCTTGGCCGCAGAAGCGGCTTTAGGCATTTGGCCAGTAGTCCACAGTAGCGGATAAGCATGCGCAGAAGTGGCCTCGCTTCTGCAATAAAAGGGCCACAGGTGCGAGGAGGCCACAGGTACGCTCCACCCTCCGCAGAAGCAGGACCGTAAAAGCGGTAACACATCCGTAAAAGCGGATCTAGCCAGCCTGGGCTAGAAGCGCACCTGCGATGGAATTTCCGTAGATGCGGCCCCAGATCCACAGAAGTGGAAATGCTGGAGGCAGTGAGGTCCTTTTAATACGGGGCTTAGGCCATTCTTGAGTTCATTTATTGCATTCCTTGGGCGATTTGGAGCTCTTAGAGAGAGAATTTCACCTACCTATTGGAGGTAAGTAATTTCTATCCAATGTAAGTTAAATACATAGATTATGGGTAGATTTTAACATGAAAAATTGTGAATATTTTGGGTTTAGATGAAGAACCTAGCTTTTGATAAAAATGAGATTTAACCACGAAATTGGTTATAGGGTTGAGTGAAAATTATATATTTGACTTTGTGAGGTTATGGGTAGCAAATTTCTTCAAAGTTTTTCGGAATCCGGGTACGTGGGTCGAGGGTGAAATTTAAGAATCTTCCAATAGGGGTTGGGTAATGATTCCAATAGTTAGAATACAAACTTTCGAACATGTATTGATTAATTTATATAACATTTGACTAGTTTTGGATTGTTCGGCACAAAGTAGTGAATTTGAGGCCGGAACGAGAGCTTTGAGACAAGGCAAGTCTCTTGTCTAACTTTGTAAGAGGAAACTTACCCCATAAGTAATTTAAATTAATACTTTCTTCTAATTGTGGGGGCTACATATGCACGAGGTGACGAGAGTCCATGCGTAACTACTAATTATGCTTATGTCTGGGTAGTTTAGGACCCAAATCATGAAATACTTGTAATGTTCGCACCCTACTTGATAATTAAAGTGCCTAAATTATATTGGAACTTGATAAAGAAATTGTAAATAACTGAATGTCACTTATTTCAGTTTTGACGGGTTACTTGACCGTTAATAGAGATTGTGCTTCTTTGCGTATTAGCCTTGTAATAACTTTTAATTCAGATGTTCATAAAGTATCCTATCTTCTTGTGGAGCGAGCCGAACTCCTCGGCATGAGATAGATGCATCTATGATTCATGCTGCACGACCCTCGACAGTGTACACGTTATTCTGGATTAGGCCATACGACCTCGACATAATCGTGCATGATAATATTCAGAGTTAAATTATATTTGATATTATTTCATGGCTTGAGAGGTTAAAATTATATGAAACAGAAATTGATGTGGGATTTACCATTTTGAAAGAATTATTTATTTTTCTGCTTGTTATTGAGTTATTATTATTATTCACACAACTCATGCTTATTTATAAGTTCTGTCTTTTCTTTATTGTTAGCCTATAGTAAGTGTCGATATCGACCCCTCGTCACTACTTCTTCGAGGTTAGACTTGATACTTACTGGGTACATGTTGTTTATGTACTCACGCTACACTTTTACACTAACTGTGCAGGATCTGAGGCAGGTGCATCTTGCGGTCACACCGGCGCGCATCCCCGATATCTTGAGGCCTATTGGTGAGTTGCTTCCTGAGCCATTCTGCAGCACCTAGAGCCTTTCTTTTGTACTTATTTTATGTCTATTTTATTTCGGATAGTACCTAGAGTTTTGTATATTCTACTAGTGCTCATACACTTGTGACACCTGGTCTTGCCACACATTCTAGTAAACTTTATGGTTTTGGAGTATATATATATCTATGATTGCAGTCAGTTGCTTTCGTTTTATTTATTAAACTTTCTACTTCTTGAATCTCTTAATAAATGGAATTTCATTTCTTGGAAACCTATTAAAAAGAGTAATCACGTAGTTAGTTCACCGTTGGCTTGCCTAGCGGCAACGTTGGGCGCCATCACGGCCTATAGGAGAAATTGGGTCGTGACACTATAAATTGCGGGGTGTTCTCATTTTATAGGTACGCACAAACGCTGAAGTTAAATGTGAGTTTAGAGAAAAATAGCAAGGCATTTGTCAAGCAACTCTTGTGTGATTCAAGTGTGCGAACCTGAAGCTCCATGAACCTGATAGAAGAACCAGTTCCAAGTGTCTGTATTTTATTCTAGTTTCATTGTAGTAGGTATTTTCAAATTGTACCTTTCAGCTTTATCTAGAGGCAATTGTATTAGGTACTTTAAGTATTCAAGTTAGAGTTAACTTGAAGTTGTCGCAACAGTTAGAGGTTCGTTTCCACAACGGGATTAGAGGTAATCCTTAGGTTAACAAAGTGTTTCATAAATGTTGTTTTTGGCTCAGTGATTTAGTGAAGTATTAGGCAAAATCCTACTGAGTAGTAGGTCGTGATTTTTTTACCTTTTGATCTGGGTGTTTTTCACGTAAAAAATACTTGTGTTCTTTACTTTCTGCATTTAATATTTCCGCAACAGTAGTATAAGTAATAGATAGAAGAATCAGATCCTTCTATAATCAATGCACGCAAAAAGTTAACACCACACAAATCACCCTCCTCTTATGTGGCATTGAAGTATATAACATCAATGTTGTTGGACACTTGGAGGGTGTCGGTTGATGTACATTTTGAGTCTTTATCATCCATTGACCTTCTCGACTCACACCAAAACATTCATACATATCATATACATATGCGTATTCATGCAATTTATACACACATGAGACTTGATAGCTGGTTAATTATTGGACACTTGGACGGTGTCAGATTGATGTAAAGTTTGAGTCTTTACTACTTGTTCCATATCTCCTTTATATGCGGAATTGGTGCATTTGCATGTGCTGTGACCTTGTTATCCGAAAAGCATGTTTATTATCTAGTTTTTCGATGGTGCACCTTATTATTGAAATCCGTTATTTCTTGGTCATCTTTATGTTATTGTATATGCTTATAAAATGTAAATGTTATATAAAGTGAGTAATATTTTACTAAACCTCTCCACTATTTTTTTGCGGTTAGTTTGGATACATACTGAGTACATGAGGTCGGTTGTACTCATACTATACTTCTACACCTTGCCTACAAATTCTAGAGCTAAGTTGTTGCAGGGTTCGAGTGCGAGCATTGAAGACATCAGCGTTCCAGTTTTCTGCCATTTTATTCATGCTAGTTTAGAACTTGTTTTTCTGTTTATATATATTCAAACAGATAATGTATTTTCTTCTTACCGGCATTGATTTCCATTTCTTGGTTGCTCATGACTTGTGATACCAGTTCTTGGGGTAGTTTGTATTAATTTTGCATTCTTATTTCATTATTTATTTGATGAATTCCAGTTTGGGTTGTCTTTTATGTTTGTTGGTTGGCCTATCACATTGGGGTTAGAAGTTATCCCGACATAGGGAAATTTGAATCGTGATAAGGAGTCGGGTTACGTCAGGCTCTTTCGACAGCAATTCAAATCTTCATTTTTGTGCTAATTACATTCAAGGCACAAATTGGGAGGATCTGGTTAATTTTTTCTTTAGTATTTATACTTTTTACCTTAAAATGACAAATTAGAACAAATTAGTTCAACTATTGGATAGAGTAATGAGAAAGAAAAACTTCAGAGTTTATTAAATATCATATATTTTGAAATACAACATGAAAATATTTCAAATGAACGAGTTAATTAATATTCATCACAAAATGGTGAAGAATTTGACAGTTTTGTGACGAAATTCCTCAATTTGTGACAAACTTATGACGGTCTATTCTTCTGTCACAAAACTTTTGCGACGCTCGGCTAGTGACGAAATTATGACAAATTCTCCCTCAAAAATATTGTTCTTTTCTTGTAGTGATATGAATAGATATTTACTATATTGGTTCCCACACTGGAAATGACACCATATGTGTAAATACATACATATGTATAAGGTTGCAGATCCTTCACTTCTAAAAATAAGATTACAATTTCACTCAAATAGGTTAATTTAGTATTACTAGCAGGAAATTAAGAACCATAACAATTTAGAAAGTGAAAGTATCAAATTTATGTAAAAATAGAACCATATCTTATCCCAATTACTATTATTTAAAGTGTGTTTGGATAAGCTTATAAGAAGGTCAAACGCACTTATATCAATTGATTATAGACAAAAATTAGCCAAAGTCAACGTATGACTTTTCAACTTACAAGTACTTTTAATTTGACCAACATATTTTGTTTTGCTATTCTTAATATTTTTTCTGATTCTCTCAAAGTACCTTCTTAAGACAAAATTCAAAGGATTGAACTCGGGAGAGGGAATTCTAAATTGCATATAGGATTGAATATATCAAGATCTTGAACCTGAGTATCGGGAATGGATTTGTGGTTAGGATAGGGATATACCCAATCGCCTTGCTTGGTTACTATACAAGAATTAATAATGCGTTCTTGTTAATCCTGATTCCATAGGAATATAGACGTTATGTTAACTTGAATAGACGAGTCGTACTTCGGGAGAAAATAACGAGTAATATTAACCTCGTCAATCAAAAAACCAGATAAATTAATTAAATAATTTAAGTGGAAGACTCAACTGGATTATTAGCTAACCCATAGCTCTGGAATAATTTCAAAAACTTGTTGCTCCCAAACGCACACGCAAGTATACGTGGTCGTACAAGTAATATAGGATTGTAAGTCAAGATATCGTACCCACGTGGACTTGTGATTAACTATTTACTAAATTAAACTAAGATAATTACATTATTCAAGCGATTCCTAAGGTGTGATTATTTAACTAAACTAATCTAGAGTAGTAAACTAAGTGATTAAAGAAAACAAGTCGGCAAGTTTAAAGACAAATTCAATGGGAGAAAATATTTCAGGGCTATGGGTTAGCTAACAATCCCGTTGAGTTTTCTACTTAAATTGTCTAATTAATTTATCTGATTTATTGATTGACAGGGTTAATATTACTCGTATTTGACGAGCGCAAAACACAACACAAAGTTAATGCTCGCTAGCCAATGCTTTAGAAATTCCTGGTTTAACTGCTATTCAGGATGATCAAAACTTGATTGGAATGATTATAAAATACGATTAACTACTAAAGTGAAGCAATTGACAATTGATGGAAAAGAACTAGAGATTAGCAGAGTTGTTGGTTTCTTATCAATGTGAGAAACAAGAGTTTTGACATGATAGGTGAAAGATTGTTATTTTGGATATGATATAGTTATATTTTATTCTTGAGGTTCTATCGATTCTCACAAATACAATAGGTGACTAGCTTATACTTCCGATTCAGACTCCTCTCTCAATTAAATCTAAATCTTTCAAATAAACTAACATGAAGTGCGGTGAAACTTGCAAGAATCTATTAGTAGGAATAATCTAAGAGAAACTTCTCGCGAATATTTCTCAATCTTAATTTAAGCGGTAACTCAAAAAACTCTCTCGATTACTCTAAAGAATAACCAAAATAATCTGAGGCATACGCTGTAATAATATTCAATAATATGTTCCTCTTTCGATTATAGAGTATAAAGAATAAAATCACAACTATATTAAAGCTCCTCCAATAAATTCAAGCAATTAAGCAGTAGTGAAATCCATAAACAACAATCCAGTCACCAAATCATGTCAAACCCTAAGGTAAACTACTCCATAATTATGGAGGAAGTCATCACAAATATAATTAAAGAGTGAGAAAGCATCAATCTAATGTTTCAATCCAACGTTTCAATCCAAACTCCCGTATTGAATTGATGGAAAGATGATGAAATCATGTGTACCTACTTACTTACTCTAACGCAGAGGCCAAAGACATTACCTTTTCTTCGCAAATCATTTTCCCTCGCACCAAATATAGAGAGTAATTCCCCACACCATAAAATTCAAGAACAAATAGGAATTCAAGATAAAAAGAACTAACTCACTCTCAAAAATAGAATTCATGCGCTGCAAAAAACGTACCATAGGCTTGCCCGTAGTGTAGTACTCTACTAATTTGAGCTCATTCAATCAAGGATCAAGTAGGACTTTAATTGGTTGTAATGTAGGCTGCAGGACGGGTAGGTAACATGTATATATAGTGACTGCACATCTCTAAGCACTTTAATACATATACATTAACACATTAAACCCCACGCTTATGTTAAACCAAACCCCAACCCTCACAACATAATAACCTCAAGCTCCCAATTTCTTTAAGCACATGCACAATGAGAACTACCACTAGCAAGGAATCAGTTACTCTTTTTTTTCCTTTTACTACATACACAAACCCCTTTTTCTTTTCAACGTTCAAAATTATTTTATTCTTTCTCTTTTTATTCCAATTCCTTGCATGTGGCTCTCACAAATTTTCAAATAGTGCACCTTTCTCCATTATTCTTAGTTCCACTCAAAAGCCTACCATACCTCCACTCAGCTCGTAACAAGCTCATAACAGTTTCAAGTGCTCACGAGAGGTAGTAGGTTCAAACAGATAGTCAATTCAAGCAACATGGATCAAGCTTGTAGTGTGGTTGCCAAAGAAGTAGGATTACAGGCTCAAAGGAGCTAACTAGGATACACAATAATTAGGAAGGTCATAAACATATAATTGGCTCAACAAAAAAATGTCTATTTTACTTCCTAGACTGAACAAGACTCGTATTTCACTTTGCAAACACACAGGATAAGTTCTAGACTTCAACTGGCATGCACAGAATAACAAATACCTAACACACACATTGGCACATAAGTCACTTAAGACCGGATCTATCTCGACTATCTAGTCAAAGCAGTTAAGTAACATCAAACTCAAATAATTTCAGGCACTTAACCAAGAGTCAAAACCTGAGCCTAGGCATCACGATTAAGGCACTTATTACTCTCTAGGTACAACAAAGTCAAGAAACATTATCTCCATTTACCACAAGAGCACAAGACTTCCATATTCCTACCAAAAGCAAAACTAACTACACCCGGTTCCAGCACAACCCTTCGAAAAGAACCGCGGTACAAAGAAAAATCAAGGGGGAGTTGTTGCACTACCTAAGAAAAAACAAAAACAAATCTTCGATTTTGATCCCTCAAGAAGACAGTCAAGGAAATGCATCGTTGGGAAAAATCAAAAACAAATTCAAACAAAACACAAGAAAGCAAACATACATGTACATATTTACATCCTCCACCCCACATGTTTAATTGTGGCATGTCCCCATGACATACAAATGAAAAGAAAGAGGTAAAGAAACCTCTCCATATTCATTTAGTCAGGGTCTGAATCGAAATCGGGATCTCCTTTGCACGCCCGACCCAGTGCACACATCCATGCTAAGAGCTTCGTTTCCGCCTTCTTTGGGTACACCCACACTTATCATGCTTACTCTCTCCAGTTCGCTCCTTTAGGGCCCTTATTGCTCCTTCCATCTTGAAGACCACCCTTTCTTCCCCCACTCTGAGAATGAGTTATCTTTCTTGAATATCATGAATCACTCTTCTGGTAGCCAAGTAGGGTCTCCCTAGAATCCGAGGGATCTCCCTATTCTCTTCTATGTTCACCACAATGAAGTCCAGAGGGAACACAAATTTATCCCCCGAACTAGCACTTCTTCCATTATTCCTTCAGGTATGATTGTGGTCTGATCCACCAGCTCCAAGGACACATGTATTGAATCTCTCCTTCTAATTTCCTGAAAATAGACAAAGTCATAAGGTTAATGGAAGCACCTGAATCACACAAAGATTTTTCAAATTTAGTATTTCCTAAGAGCAAGGTGTAGTAAAATTCATTGGATCTCCACACTTTTGAGGGAGCTTGTATTGCAGAATGCCACTACGATGCTCTATGAGCTTGACAACTGATGTCTCTTTCACTTTTCTCTTTTTGGACAATATCTCCTTCAAGAATTAATCAAAAGTTGGCACCTGTGAAAGCACCTCACTATCTAAAGATAGTATAGTATGATTATCATCTCCATAGGGACTGGATTTAAATAATGCTCTAGAAATTCCTATTTTAACTTCTATTTAGGATGATCAAAACTTGATTGGAATGATTACGAACTACAATTAACTACTAAAGTAAAGCAATTGACAATTTATGGCAAAGAATTAGAGATTAGCAGAATTAGTTACTTATCAATGTGAGAAATAAAGGTTTTGACATGATAGGTGCAAGATTCTTATTATGGATATGATATTGTTATATGTTACTCTTGAGGTTCTATCGATTCTCACGAATTCAATAGGTGATTAGCTTATACTTCCGATTCAGACTCCTCTTTCGATTAAATCTAAATCTTACAAATAAACTAACTTGAAGTGTGGTGAAACTTGCAAGAATCTATTGGTAGAAATGATTTAAGAGAAACTTCTCGCGAATATTTCTCAATCTTAATTTAAATGGTAACTCAAAAAGCTCTCTCGATTACTTCAAAGAATCACCAAAATAAACGGAGGCATACGCTGTAATAATATTCAATAAGATGTTCCTCTTTCGATTAAACATTATAAGAGTAAAATCACAACTATATTAAAGCTCCTCCAATAAATTCAAGAAATTAAGCATTAGTAAAATCCATAAACAACAACTCAATCACCAAATCATGTCAAACCCTAAGGTAAACTACCCCATAATTATGAAGGAAGTCATCACAAATATAATTAAAGAGTGAGAAAGCATCATCTAACGTTACAATACAAACTCCCGTATTGAATTGATAGAATGATGATGAAATCACCTTTCTTGTAGTCTCCAATGTTCTCCCAAAGATTCCAAGGTCAAAAGTCCCTTTAAATACGTCATTTTGGTGTATTTATACCATATAGAAGTAGGCCCGGACGAAACTACCCTTTCCAAGCCGAAACAGGAAAATACTCTGAGAAAATTGTACTTGCGCACCGCGCCATGCGCCGCCCCATGCGGGGCGCTAATGGGGATGTTTAGAGAGCAGTTTCTCAGAGACAACAACACAAACCACTGCCCCGCTGCCCCATGCTGCGCGGTTGTGCATTTTTTACAGAGTAAAATTGTATCTTCGATTTTTGATATCCAGACTTGGTCCTCGACCCCCGAACGCGATTCTTATTTAATCCCTTTGGCCTTTACTCAAACTTCAAAGCTCCAACTTGTTCGATTAAACTCCTGATTTTTTGTTTAACTCATAATTACTTTCTGCAAGGCATAAAATACATAATAAGTATAATTAACTATCATTTTAGCTCAAATACAAGTAAAATGCAGTAATTAGAGTGCAAACTATGACTAAAATACGAGTTTCTAGCCTACCATCAAGACCCCACACTTAAACCATTGTTCGTCCTCGAACAATCAAACTATACTTCACATAGAGATGACCTTCTTATCAGACAACTTCCCAAACGCATCATGACAAGAATATTTAAAGCAAACCAAGCACCCTATCATAACATCCTACCCTCAAGACTCGATTCACACGCACCACATATTTTTCAAAAACCTGCTCAGTTACTCTAACGCAGAGGCCAAAGACATTACCTTTCCTTCGCAAATCATGTGCCCTCACACCCTAGATAGAGAGTAATTCCCCACGCCATAAAATCCAAGGAAAATAGGAACTCAAGATAGAAAGAATTAACTCACTCTCAGAAATAGAATTCATACGCTACAGAAAACGTACCATAGGCTTGCCCGTAGTGTATTACTCTACCAATATATGCTCATTTAGTCAAGGATCAAGTAGGACTTTAATTGATTATAATATAGGATAGGGGGCGAGTAGGATACATTTAGATATAGTGACTACACTTCCCTAAGCACTTTAATACATATACCTTAACACATTAAACCCTACACTTGTGTTGAACCAAACCCCAACCTTCACAACATAATAACCTCAAGATCCCAATTTCTTTAAGCACGGACACTATAAGAACTACCAATGATTTCTCCAATCTCTCCCTCCAATTTCCTGAAAATATAAAAAGGCATAATGTTAATGGAAGCACCTGAATCAAACAAAGATTTTTCAAATTTAGTACTTCCTAAAGAGTAAGGTATAGTAAAACTCCCTGGATCTCCACACTTTTGAGGGAGCATGTTTTGCAGAATGGCACTACAATGCTCTGTGAACCTGACAACCGATGTCTCTTTCACTTTTCGATTTTTGGACAACATCTCTGTCAAGCATTTAGCATAAGCCGGCATCTGCAAAAGCACCTCACTAGCCAAAGATAGTATAATATGATTATCGTCTCCACAGGGACTGGATTTAAATAATGCTCTAGAACTTCCTGGTTTAACTGCTATTCAGGTTGATCAAAACTTGATTGGAATGATTACGAACTACAATTAACTACTAAAGTAAAGCAATTGACAATTTATGGCAAAGAACTAGAGATTAGCAGAGTTGGTTTCTTATCAATGTGAGAAATAAAGGTTTTAACATGATAGGTGCAAGATTGTTATTCTGGATATGATATTGTTATATTTCATTCTTGATGTTCTATGGATTCTCACAAAATTCAATAAGTGACTAGCTTATAATTCCGATTCAGACTCCTGTCTCGATTCAATCTAAATCTTTCAAATAAACTAACTTGAAGTGCGGTAAAACTTGCAAGAATCTATTGGTAGGAATGATCTAAGAGAAACTTCTCGCGAATATTTTTCAATCTTAATTTAAACGATAACTCAAAAATCTCTCTCGATTATTTCAAAGAATCACCAAACTAAACTGAGGCATACACTGCAATAATATTTAATAGGATGGTCCTCTTTCGATTAAACACTCTCAAGAATAAAATCACAACTATATTAAAGCTCCTCCAATAAATTCAAGAAATTAAGCAGTTGTGAAATCTATAAACAACAACCAGTCACCAAATCATGTCAAACCCTAAGGTAACTACTCCATAATTATGGAGGAAGTCATCACAAATATAATTAAAGAGTGAGAAAGAATCAATCTAATGTTACAATCCAAACTCCCGTATTGAATTGATGGAAAGATGTTGAAATAAAGTGTCTTGTAGCCTCCAATGCTCTCCCAAAGCTTCCAAGGTCAAAAGTCCCTTCAAAAATGTCTTTTTGGTGTAACCGGAAAAAACTACCATTTCCAAATAGAAACATGTAAATACTCTAAGAAAATTGGACAGGCGCCCCGTGCCATGCGGTACCCCACGCGGGGCGCTAGTGGGAAAGTTCAAAGAGCAGTTTTTGACAGACATCAACACAAAGCACTACCATACCGTCCCATGCGGCGCGGTTGTGCATGTTTTACAACGTATATTTGTCTCTTCGATTTTTGATATCCAGACTTGGTCCTCGACCCCCGAATGCGATCCCAGTTTAATCCCTTGGGCTTTTACTCAGACTTCAAAGCTCCAACTTGTTTGATTAAGCTCCCGATTATTGTTTTAACTCGGAATCTGTCACGACCCAAAATCCCGCAACATGCGTCATGATGGCATCAAGAGTCTAAGACTAGGTAAGCCGATTTCAATTACATTTTTGAAGCCATATTTTTAGCAAATAGAAACTAACAGAGGAAATAATTACAAATATAGCAATCTTCCCAAGACTGGTAGTACTGAGTCATGAACTCTAACTGAATACATGGAATGATCATGAGGACCGAATATACAATACTGTTTGATTAAAAATTAACAGTACAATGAAATGAAAAGACTCCAAGGGACTGCGACGACCAAGTAGCTCTACCTTGAATCCTTGTGATCACACTCTAATCTCTGTCCGAATCCGATATCTTCAATATATGCCTCTGTACAAAAATATGTAGAAGTGTAGTATGAGTACACCATAGTCGTTACCCAGTAAGTATCGAGACTAACCTCGATGGAGTAGTGACGAGATACAGTCAAGACACTCACTATTTAAATAACCTGTGGAATATAGTAGTATACAATAGTACTGGAAAAGAACTAGCAATGATAGAAATAAAATCAACCAGTGATATAAATAACAAGGCAGCAAGAACGCCATAATTATTGCGCAAACAAATAAGGAACACAAGTACAACCAATTAATCAAGTCATTCAAATATAAATCTTTCACATATAATGCTTTCAGATAAATATCTTTCGAATATACCTCATTTCATAATCAGAAAATACGGGTCTTAGCCCACTTTCATATTTTTGTAACACGAGTCTTAGCCCACTTTTATATTTACACGGCACCTCGTGCCCATATTTCTATCATAACCGCACGGACAACTCATGAGCTAAAATATCAATATATAATATCCGCACGGACAACTCACGTGCCAATAATAAAATCATCATTTACTCACGCAACTCGTGCCCACATCTCATTTCACAACTGCACGAACAACTCACGTGCCAATATCATAATCATTATATACTCACGGCACCTCATGCCTACATTTCATATCACAACCACACGGACAAATCACGTGCTAATAATATATTCCGCCCGGCAATATCCACAGGCTCACAATTTCAACATGTATCAGATCATTATCAAATTTTACTGAATTAANGCTCCTCCAATAAATTCAAGAAATTAAGCAGTTGTGAAATCTATAAACAACAACCAGTCACCAAATCATGTCAAACCCTAAGGTAACTACTCCATAATTATGGAGGAAGTCATCACAAATATAATTAAAGAGTGAGAAAGAATCAATCTAATGTTACAATCCAAACTCCCGTATTGAATTGATGGAAAGATGTTGAAATAAAGTGTCTTGTAGCCTCCAATGCTCTCCCAAAGCTTCCAAGGTCAAAAGTCCCTTCAAAAATGTCTTTTTGGTGTATTTATACCATATAGGAGTAGGCCCGGACAAAACTACCATTTCCAAACAAAAATAGGTAAATACTCTGAGAAACTTGTGCAGGCTCCCCGCGCCATGCGGTGCCCTATGCGGGGCGCTAGTGGGGAAGTTCAGAGAGCAGTTTCTGACAGACATCAACACAAAGCACTACCACACCGCCCCATGCGGCGCGGTTGTGCATGTTTTACAAAGTAAAATTGTCTCTTCGATTTTTGATATCCAGACTTGGTCCTCGACACCCGAATGCGATCCCAGTTTAATGCCTTGGGCTTTTACTCAAACTTCAAAGCTCCAACTTGTTTGATTAAGCTCCTGATTATCGTTTTAACTCGGAATCTATCACGACCCAAAATACCGCCACATGCGTCATGATGGAACCAAGTCTCTAAGACTAGGTAAGCCGATTTCAATTACATTTTTGAAGCCATATTTTTAGAAAAATAGAAACTAATAGAGGAAATAAGTACAAATATAGCAATCTTCCCAAGACTGATAGTACTGAGTCACGAACTCTAACTGAATACATGGAATGATTACGAGGACTGAATATATAGAATACTATTTGATTAAAAATTAACAATAGAATGGAATGAAAAGAGTCCAAGGGACTGTGACGACCAAGTAGCTCTACCTTGAATCCTTGTGATCTCACATTAACTCTGTCCGAGTCTGATAGCTCCAATACCTGACTCTGCACAAAAATATACAGAAGTGCAGTATGAGTACACCACGGTCAGTACCCAGTAAGTATCAAGACTAACCTCAGTGGAGTAGAGACGAGGTACAGTCAAGACACTCACTAGTCTAATAACCTGTGCAATATGATATACATAATAATAGGAAACAAATAACAATAAGGGCAACATAAATCAACCAGTGATAAGCCCAGCACAATTCTCAATAATTATGTAAATACCTCTTCTTAAGTTCACTTAATTAATTATCTGCAGAGGAAAAATCCATAATGAAATTAATTTCGAAGAATATCAAACCATCATATAAAAACGGGTAACATTCACATCAAATCATCATATAAAAACAAATTCAATAAATGCGAATTAAAGCACGGAAAACAGATGATTAAATAAATGCCAACAATTATCCAATTTATTACACAATATGTCCAAGACTTTAACTCAATAAAATTTGCACATATAAGCCCTAGTACGTACTTGTCACCTTGCGTACACGGGTTTTCACATTTCATAAATGGCACATAAGACTCGATGCCTAAGGGATAATTCCCCCACTCGAGGTTAGGCAAGACACTTATCTTTTTGAAATTAGGCCGATATTCCAAAATACCCTTCTTGCTTGAATTGACCTCCGGACAGCTCAAATCTATCCAAATTAATTGTATAACTTCATTAAAATTCATCGGAAACAATTCCGGATAATAAAACGTCGACTTAAAAACTTATTAGAAAAAGTCAACAAAAGTCAACGCGAGGGCCCGCCTCTCGGAACCCGACAAAATATTTATGAAATCCGAATACCCATTTCGATACGAGTTCAACCATACCAATTTTATCAAATTCTGATAACGAATCGACCTCTAAATCTTCAATTTAAAGTCTATAAAATTTCTACCATTTTCAACCCAAAACACTAGTTTAATGATAAAAACAAAAATATATTCGGGTAATTTAACCAAACTTGAGTTAAGAACTCTTACCCCGATATTTTCCTTGAAAATCTCCCTAAAATCGCCTCTCCCCGAGCTCCAAATCGTCAAAGATCAGAACTTAAATCTGCTGCCCAGTCATTTCCTCTATGCGATCGCGGAAAAACACCCACGATCGCGGCAAAACAAAATTTTTCCAGCCCTTTTTTTACTCTATGCGATCTCGGCCATTCTCCCGCGATCGCGAAGAACAAATTCCCCAACAACCTTGTCCAACTTCTTCCGGACAGCCTCTAGTATAACGGTCATAACTTTTTGTACGAAAATCCAAATAATGAATAGTTTAACTTTATGAAAGCTAGACACCAAGAGCTACAACTTTCATGTTTTGGTCATCTTCCGATTCCTTATAGATATGGATATATAAGCTTCTAAAATCAGCCCTGTGCAACACAAATTTCTTCTTCGTGATTTCCAAACTCTTCCCGAACAGCCTGTAGTATATCAACCATAACTTTTGGTACACAACAAGATAATTCCACGCTATTGCATAGCACACTGCTGTAGCCAAAAAACAGCAGCTATATATGGCCTAGAAATTGTCCGAAACCACCGCGAAACTCACCTGAGCCACTCGGGACCCCGTCCGAACATACCAACAAGTCTCAAAACATATGACGGACTTAGTCAAAACCTCGAATAACATCAAACAACATTAAAATCACGAATCATACTCCAATTCAAGTTTAATGAACTTTGAAATTTCAAGTTTCCATAAACGACGCCGAGACCTATCAAATCAATCCGGAATAACTTCAAATTTTGCACACAAGTCATAAATGACAAAACGAAGCTATTCAAATTTTCAGAATCAGATTCCGACCCCGATATCAAAAAGTCACCCCCCGGTCAAACTTCTCAAAATTTCATCTTTCGCCATTTCAAGCCAAATTCCTCTATAGACCTCAAAATAATTTTTCGGACACGTTCCTAAGTCCATCATCACCATACGAAGCTATTGACATCATCAAAATTCCGTTCCAGAGTCGTTTGCTTAAAAGTCAACTCTACGGTCAACTCTTTCCATTTAAGCTTCTAAATAAGGATTGTTCTTTTATTTTAATTCCGAATCTTCAGTAAATCAAACTCGACTACACCCACGGGTCATAATACATATTGCGAAGCTGCTCGAGACCTTAAGTCACTGAGCGAGGTGTTAATTCTTAAAACGATATGTCGGGTCGCTACAGAATCACATCCTGCAAGGCATAAAACACAGAATAAGTGCAATTCACTATCATTTAAGCTCAAACACAAGTTGTGATGACCCAAAATGTCATCTTTAAATTTAATAAGTAATTCTATGTTCTAAGACCTCAAAAAGCACCATTTATCACTTCTCAACTTATGTGCGTAGTCCGTACAATTTTTCGAAAAGTGTTTATGTGAAAAATGGATTAAAATGTGAAATAGAGCTTTAAAACACAACTTAGAGATTTAAGATTTGAAGGTCCATTTGACATCGAAATTTGATAAATTTTGTATGGCTGGACTCGTATCAAAACGGGTGTTCGAATTTCGTAAGTTTTTCCGAGATTTGAGACGTGGGTCCCACTATCGAATATTTTAATGAATTTTAGATTTTTATTCGGAAAATTATTAAATTCATATGAAATTAATTCCTTTGATTCATATTGAGTATATTGAATTGTTTATGAATAGATTTGAAGATTTTGGAGACAAATTTAAAAGGAAAAGCTGCGGTCGAGTAATTGATTGGAATTTGCAAAGCGAGGTAAGTGTTGTGGTTAATCTTGACTTGAGGAAATAGAACCGTTAAACTATTTGTTATGTGAAATGCATGTGAATGACGTATAGGCAAGGTGACGAGTGTCTATACGTCGTCAAATTAATTGTTTGCATAATTACTTGAAAAATCATAAATCGTTTTAAATCATGAATTAATTATTATAATAATTGT
>AWOL01S0014507.1:48848-76164 GCA_000715115.1 Nicotiana otophora
TTTCTCTCCTATTCTTTGTCAAATATTAATTCTTGAATTCCTGCATTAATTGTTACATGCTATTTGAATTATGTGTCTTAATTGTTATTTGACATTTAGCATATTAAATATTAAACTGCCTATTTTCTCTCTGATTTCCATAATAATTTGCTATTTGTCATTGTTTGTTTCATAATTAAATCATACTTATTGTATGCTTGTTGTCTTATAATTTTATTTCGGGTAACTTCAGACATACGGGCCTGAAGCAGCAAAAATTTATGTCTGAAGTTTGAACTTCAGAATGTTTTGCCTGAAGTGTAGCCTTATCAAAGCAAAACTTCAGATAGTTTTGCCCGAAGTTTGGCATGACTTGCAAAGGCAATCACACAAATTTCAGTGTATAGTGTGCCACACCTCCTTTTTCCGATAGGATAGGGGAGTTTTTCCAATTAAAGTGACATTAATCGAAATGAGATTATTTATTTAATTTCAGAGTCGCCACTTGGGGTAATTTATGGTGTCTCAAGTCAGCGGTTTATTTTAAATCCCAAATTCAGAAAATTTGAATTTGTTTTAAAGTCGGCGAAACTAGAAGATCGGATAAGGAATTTTGTTAACCCGGGAGAAGGTGTTAGGCATTCCCGAGTTCTGTGGTTAATTGTTGCATTTATTGGAGGATCGGGTTGCACGCCGCAACAGACTTATTAAAAAGTTCATATTGGAGGATCGGGTTGCACGCCGCAACAGACTTATTAAAAAGTTCATATTGGAGGATCGGGTTGCACACTGCAATAGACTTATTAAAAGTCAATATTTGGGGGATCAGATTGCACGCCGTAATAGACTTATTTAAAAGTCAATATATATATATAATTGATTAAACATAATTATATGAGAGGATTGAAAACGAATATATTGTGAGAGCGGGTTGCACGCTGCAACAGAATTGAATGTGAATATATTGTGAGAGCGGGTTGCACGCTGCAACAGAATTGATGGAAATGATAATTGGTTATGACTGCTGAGTTGGCTTCAATTATTATAAATGAGTTACCTGATTTATTTCTATTATTGTTGTTGTTACTAATATTGCGTACAGGTAATGTAAGTGACCCGCCTTAGCCTCGTCACTACTTCGTCGAGGTTAGGCTCAGCACTTACAAGTACATAGGGTCGGTTGTACTGATACTACACTCTGCACTTCTTGTGCAGATTTTGGAGTTGGTCCCAGCGACGTACCATAGACTTGCTCAGATTTCAGCTACTCAGAGGAGACTTGAGGTATAACTGCACGATGTCCGCAGTTCTGAAGTCCCCGTCTACTTTACTTTAGCTGTGTATTTATTTCCAGACCACTTTATTTTATTCAGGCCCTTATTTGTATTATTCTAGAAGCTCGTGCACTTGTAACACCAAATTCTGGGATGGTATTTAGACACCATTAGTTTTATGGATTATTCATTATATTTCAGACTTTACTTCCGCAATCGGTCTTTGTTATTAATAAATTTAAAAGTTTTTTAAAAATTGGTTAATATTATTCTAACGTTGGCTTGCCTAGCAAGTGAAATAATAAGAACAATCTAAGTTTCAAACTACAACATTCATGTAACACCCACAACTCTAGAACTAAGGAAATATAAAGTTAAAGGAAGAGGAGAGAAGAAAAACTAGTTGGAAGCCTCTTCCAAGCGTGTTTTGTGTTCTCCCTTGGTCAAAAGTTATGTATAAAATATGTTAAGGACTATTTAAAGGTGTAGGGAAAAAATACCTAAACGAAATAATCAAGTCCAAAATCAAAAATAAGATAAAATAGTCTCAAAACACGGACCCGCGCGTCGCCACCCAAAACACGCGAACAACCCCGCTCTACGCAGCGTGTCGCGAGCATTTAATGCGAGAGGAAATCTGCGCCTCGCCAGCATGCTTCAACATTTAATTGCTGCCAAACTTTTGATCCTAACTTTTCAATTGTTTTTCGTTTCCTTCTTTCTCTTTTCTTTTGCAATTGTTTCTTTTGTATTCTTTTCCATGTTTATTTGTCTCCAATGATTGCACAATAAATAAATAATCATGAATCCATTCTTATAAGGTATAAAATACACATAAAATTTTTATTTTTGTGCTAATTTCATCTTCAAGGTACCTACACATAAAATAAATTCAAGTAAGCATAAATATAGTATAATTTAGCATTAAAGCACCAAATTATAAAGTAAGTAATGCACTAAAAATATATAATTATAGTCAAACATCAGTAAAAGTATCAAATTTATGTAAAAATTGAAACATATCTTATCCTAATTTCTATTATTTAAAGTATGTTTGGATAAGCTTATAAGAAGGTCAAACTGACTTATAAGTATATTTCGGCTTATCTATATATTTGGTAAATACTAGAAGTGCTTATAAGTCAATTGATTATAAACAAAAATTAGCCAAAGTCAACTTATGACTTTTCATCTTATAAGTAATTTTAGTTTGACCAAGATATTTAGTTTTGTTATTCTTAATATTTTTTGTAATTCTCAAAGTACCTTCTCAAGACAAAATTCATAACTTCCTCTTAATTCTATATCGTTGGTTCCTCCATTTCCCTAGAGAGATATTTTTAAATTTACGGCTTTGAATAAAAATATTAAGGATTATTTTAATTATTTTACCAAAAAAATAGCTTACCAGCCATTTTTACCGAACACATAAATTACCAATTGTCAAATTTCAACACTTTTATCCAAATAAAAGCTCATTCAACATCCAACCATAGAAACATGTTTCTCATAGAAGCAACCATATGCTATTGCTGGGGAATAAGGGTGGCAAGTGGGCCGGTCCCGGGTCTATGTATGCTAAGTGGGCCGGTCCAAACTGTCCCGGTCCCGGACCGGTCACAATTTAAATGGGCCAAACGGTCCCAGTCCTGGTGGTCTTTTTGTAGGAACCAGCCCGGGACCGGTCCCAAGAACTAATGGTCCCGGGCTAAACGATCCCGGCCCGCGAGCTAAGTGGGCCTAAGTGGGCCCAACAGATACTTTTTTTAAACTTCTTTTTATAGAAATTAGAGAAAAAAAGATGTTAATAAAAATATCTAAGGCAATTCTTTGTAAAAGTTATTATAGAATTGTGACCTAAATTTTTTAATTCAAATTTAAAGACAAAAATATTGTAAAGAGATATTCAAAGCAATGAGTTATAATTTTATTATAGCATTAAAAAAATATGGCAATATCTTTCTTAGTCTTCTTTCCCCCATGGAATGAGCACAACAAGGTGCTAATACCACCATTGAGAAGAAAAGAAAACTAATCAAGATGTGCTAAAATACAAGTTACATAATACATACTAATTTTTGTTCGTACAAGTTACATGGTATCTCTAACAAACTTCATAAATCCATCAAGGTCCGGAGGAATTTCCGTTGGTGGTGGCGGAAAATAAGCTTGGTCATCACCGCTTCCGTGCGAAGCAACATCTTCCGCAAGTTCAGCTAACATTTCATCGTAAGCTTCGTCTACTTATGGTTGTGATTGAGCAAGTCTAAAATTTCTTCTTTCCGAACGGATCCATTCTCTGAAAAGTACTGATTTTTTCAAGCTCTCCCTCATGGACGCTCTATAATCACCGAGTGGAGGAGAAACAGATTGGCCACTAGATTCGCCACTCTTGGATTTTCCCTTATTTTTACCAAAAAGGTTTTTTAAGGAAGCTATCTTAATTAATCAAATAATAGAAAATAAATAAAACAAACAAAACTATAATATTAAAAATTATGAGTTGTAACGAGTTTACCGATTTGACGAATAACTTGTTGAAAATTGATTATCGTTGAAGACTTCAATTCACCAACTTCACAAATTTTTCACAAATTGTAATAATAAAGTAAGCAATAGTAGCAATTATAGAAGAAAATTAAAGAGAGATTGAGAGAGATTCATAATTTTGTGAGAAAAATAAAAGAATGAGGGGGTATTTATAGTTGAAAATAGGGGAAGTATAATTATAAAAAGTTTGGGGTTAAAACAAAGTTGGGGGAGGGTTAAATGGCTATTTTATAAATAGCCAACGGCTATTTCTTAAAGGCCAACGGTCAGAATTTTCAAAGCCCAACGGGCAAGTTTTATTTTTTGAATTTTGACCTTTGGGACTGTTTGGGCCCGCCAAGGACCAGTCACGACCCTAGATCCAAAATGGTCCCGGGTCTAGGGGTCTTAAAGTGAAGAACCGGCCCGGAAGACCGGACCAGGCCCACATATACGGTTCTAACCAATTCAGGCCCGTTTAGGCCCAGAAGACCGTTTGGTCCACGGTCCCAGCCCGGTCCTGAACCGCCCTACTTGCCACCCTTACTAGGGAATAACATGATCTAAAACTTCCTCAAGTTGAAATTAATATTTAATAATAAATTCATTTTGGGCTTAGACCATAGCTTAAACATCTTCTCTTAGAAGTAATTTGACATCTTTTTGGGTTTAAAAAGCTAGCTCGGTTCTTCTTTAACAACAACTAAGAATACATAGCATTTCTCAAAACATAGAAAAAAACATGATTCAATTTGAGCACAAATAGTAAGTACTGTATTAATATCAAATGAAATTATTGCACCAAAAAATAAATATCAAAGGAAATTGTTCTGTCACTCTAAAGATTATTACCTCCTACATGTCTTCGTCCTACACAGTATGGCGCTGCGGGAGGCGCAAGGGAATACATCTGAACCCCCTGCGTCAAAATATTATAAGATGAAAATTATTTTTTATGTTAACATATATAGTAGATGGTGTATCTCGACAACTTGATCGTATATTTACTTCTTTATATTTTGGATGTTCACCGCCACTAATCCTACTTATGTTGAGCTTGTAAATCTTTTTTTAAAAAACAAATTGGTATATAAAATTGAGTTCATACAAGTGCAAGTATCCATGTAAAAGCTTCTATTTAACAATTTTGATACCCAATTTCTATTCTTTATTAGTTCTTTTATAATATGGAGTTGAAAATTGGATAAGATATGAATAATGATTGACCTTATTTTCAAGTAGGGCAGGACAAATAGATCTGATTACCCCCTAGTATCATGTTAAAAGGGTTTGACACAAGACTTTTTCTATAATAAAGATTCTTTTAAATTTCTTTTGCATTAAACATCAATACACATATATAGATGTGTCACTCCCAATACCTTGTGTAGTGGCATGGAGACTTTATTTTTCTATTCCATTTATTTTGGGGCACTCTTCAATTTCATAGACTTGATCAACATTCCATTTACGAGATTCTTTTAATAACAGAGTCAATATTCCCAAGGACTTATCTTCTTTTTTATCATGTCATCGACCGACTAATTTAGATTCTGTCACGTAAGGCCCATTAAGAAAAGTCAAAACACTGCAACTATGTAACGACCCGGCCGGTCATTTTGAATATTACAATCCCGTTTTTTCATTACTTTTCAAATTGTACTTTACAGTTGTTGTGTGAATTGCCGGGGCAATTGGTTCGGGTCCAGTGAGGTTTTGGAAGGAATTGGAACACTTAGTTCCAAGGTTTAAAGCTTAAGTTAAAATAGTGACTGGATGCGGACTTATGTGTAAATGACCTCGTATTCAAATTTTGATTATTCCAATACCTCCGTATGGTGATATCGGACTTAGGAGCGTGTCCGGAAAATTATTTGGAGGTCCCTAGTGGAATTTGGCTTGAATTGCCGAAAGTTGAATTTTTGGAAAGTTTGACCGGGGGTTTGACTTTTTGATATCGGGATCGGAATCCGATTCCGGAAATTTAAATAGGTCTGTAATGTGAAATGTGACTTGTGTGCAAAATTTGAGGTCAATCGGACGTGATTTGATAGGTTTCAATGTCGTTTGTAAAATTTGGAAATTTACGAGGCTTGAATCCGTGTGTAGTTCTTATTTTTGAGGATGTTAGGTATGATTTGAGGACTCGAGTAGGTCCGTGTTATGTTATGGAACTTGTTGGTATGTTCGGACGGGGACCCGAGGGCCTTGAGTGAGTTTCAGATAGTTAATGGATTGATTTTTGAATTTAGAAGACTGCTGGAACTGAAGCCTTTTGGTATAATCGCACCTGCAGAAAAGTAGTCGCAGGTGCAAGCTCGCAAGTGCGAACAGGGGGGCGCTAAAGCGAGGTGCATAGGTGCGGAAGATGCTTCGTAGGTGCGGAATCGCACCTGCGCGAAAAGGAGCGCAGATGCGGGCAGAGGGCTGAGAGGCATTGGTCGCAGGTGCGAGGGACAATTCCGCACCTGCATGAGCACAGATGCGGACGGATGCGTGCAGAAGTGAAAACTGGGCAGGCGAATGGAGTCCACAAATGCGACATTTTGCTTGCACAAGCGGAGGCGCAGGTACGCAAATATTGTCCGCATGTGCGGAAATCGCTGGGGCAGAACCTTAAAATTCGAGGGTTCAACATTTTCACCCATTTTCGGATTTTGGAGCTCGCGTTGGGCGATTTTGGAGAGGAAATGTTTCACATAACTTGGGGTAAGTGTTCTTAACTCCTTTGTGATTATATTCCATGAATTAATCTTCATTTTTGGTGTAAGATCATTGAATCTTCCATAGAAATAGAAGGAAATTTCTATAATGTCACAAAACGAATTTTGCAAGTTTGAATAGCGATTTGGAGTCAGATTTGAGTGAAATTAGTATGGTTGAACTTGTAATCGTATGGGTTGTCATATTTTGTGAGTTTCATCAGATTTTGAGATGTGGGCCTCACGGGTGATTTTTTGGGCGCAATTTCGGATTTTTAGAAAATATTAGTATTTTGATATGGAATTAATTCCTATAAATTGTGTGGACCGAATTAAATTAATTGTGGTAGATTCGAACCATTCGAGATTTGATATGCGCATAATGGGATATTTGGAGTATTGTTTAGCTTGTTCGGTATTGGATTTGGCTTGTTCGAGGTAAGTAACTCTTCTAATCTCGGAGTAGAGGGTATGAACCCTGAATATATGTATTTTGTGAATTGTTGGGAGGTGACCCACATGCTAGGTGACGGGCGTGTGGGCATGCACTTTAGAAATTGTGATATAATTATTTCTGTGAAATTTTATAGTTAAATAATCTTGGCATTTTCCATGCGGTTTTATGTGTTAAAGAAATTGAACTGAAAAGCATATTTAAAATCATGTTGAGGCTATGTGCCAGTATTATTTGGACCCACAGAGGTCATATTGCTGTAAATTATTGTGTTAAATTAAAAAAAATCATACTCAGTCATATTCATTTCATTGCATATCATATCTCAGTCTCTCTTGTTATTTATTGATACATAATATCATTATTTTTGGGCTATTTTTAATGACATTGTGAGCCCGAGAGGCTGGAGAGATTGATGACTGAGTTAGGCCGAGGGCCTGATTGTGAGGTTGAGTGTGGATCGGGGTTTCCCGCCCGCAACATACTTTATTATTATAGCACGTGAGTTTTCCGTGCAGATTATAGCGCTTGGGCTGAAGGAGCCCCTCTGGAGTCTGTACACACCCCTAGTAAGCGCAGGTACCTACTGTGTGTGAGTGCCGAGTGCTGAGTGACTGGGAGGCATGAGTGATTATGAGGTATGTCTGAGTGGCAAGAGTGATTGTGAGGTATGCCCAAGTGGCACGAGTGACTGTGAGGTTTGCCCGAGGGGCTGTATATGAGTGATGTTCTGCCCGAGGGGCTGTTTATGATTTATTTTTCACTGAGTTACATCGCATTGGCATGCACACATGACATACAGGAATAGAGATGTATTTTTTCTCATGTTGTACAACATCACATCATTCATGATTTCTCACACATTTTGACAGATGGGCATAGTGATGCATTTGTTTTATACTGGTTATTCGGAAGGAAAATGAAACATCCTATTTATTATCGAAAATATTTTTGGAGAAATTTATTGTTTTCAAACTATTCATATTATTGAAAACTTCGGCAAATGATTTGGGTTTTCACTAATGTATTTGAAAGAAAGAACTACTATGTTGTTTTTGAAATTATTATTTGGCTGAGTATTTTATCCTTGAGTTACTTCTGGTATTATTTGCTTTATGTTATTATGGATTGTTGTGGACTATTGGTTTTGGACCCGACCTTGGTGGAAGCTCGTCACTACTTTCAACCTATGGCTAGGTTTGTTACTTACTCAGTACATGGGGTCGGTTGTACTGATACTACATTTCTGCACATTGCGTGCAGATGTTAGCTGTTGTTGTTGATGTGCTCGATGGTTGCGGGACTTGATGATGTACCTGTGTTCCTATTGTAGCTGCCTCTTGTTCAGGGTAGCCTTAGATTTTATAAAAGCTCTGTTTATGTACTATTCAAACAGACTATGTATTTATTTCATTTTCGCTTTGTATACTTTATTCTTAGAAGCTCATGATTTGTACTACCAGTTGTTGGGGATTGTACAAGATTAAGACCTTTATTCAATTAAATTGCTTTAATAATTATTATTAAAATTGGATAGTTGGTAATTGGCTTACCTAACGGGTTGGGTTAGGTGCCATCACGACTAGTTGGATTTTGGGTCGTGACAAGGTGGTATCAGAGCTATAGGTTCATAGGTTCTACAAGTCACGAGCAAGTGTCTAGTAGAGTCTTGCGGATCGGTATGATGACGTCCATACTTATCTTCGAGAGGCTACAAGGAATTTAGGATATATACTTCCCATCTTTCTTTCCTTATCGTGCGAGATTGATTCAGCTTGACACATAAACTCTTTGAATTCCTTCCACGTATTCGTATGCGCGCATGAGCACTCGGTATCAGCTGTGCATCACCGGCTTGTGCTTCTATGAACGAGGTTCGAGGTGAGTATTCTGTTTTTTGGTGGTGGGCCAGTCTAGAGGACTTGTGGCCATGGTTAGATCGCAGCTTAAGCTCGGTAGCTTCAGTTGTAACTCGTACAATTAGACTTATATGTCCGGTGATGACCCTACAGTGAAATTTGTGGAACGGTGAGTGGTGAAATGGCGGTATTATAGGTATGATGTGACCGCGGGATGTGTTAAGATGATTTGAACATAACGAGAAGTGTTTCCTTCATATGTAAAAGGAAAGCCATTGGATGCTTGATTTTTGATTTGATGTGACGTACTGTCTCGCGTATAAATGTTTTGAAAGATCTCTCAGGTGTTTAAATTGTGGGACAAATTAAACTCTCAGGTCTTGTTAACGAGTTTGGACTCAGAAAGATTTAGTGATTGTGTAGAAATTGCGGTTGCGAAAAGATATAACAAGATGCCAATTTGAGGCTAGGGAGGTGGGTTATCTCCTGGAGAGTAATCTACGTAGGTGTGTTCCTTGTAATATGAGTGGAGGGTTTCTTTTCTGCCAGTGGGGCGTATGTGTGGAGATTTGAATTCGAATTTGGTTGAGAAAGTTGACTTGTGTATTAAGAGGATGAATACGAGCTTAGCGGATGATTGAGGTATTTTTATGGTTGGCGTTGTATGAACTTGGGAAGAAGTTTCGTTGGACTAACTGTGACATTATGGCAGTAAGATAGTATTGGTATTGTGAGTTATGGAATATTTTAATCTATGGCTTTGAGCCAAGTAGGGGAGTCCGCTATTGGCAATTTGATTTCATTGTTAGGTGTTAAATTTTAGTTTTGGTTTGAGGCATACTTGTGGGTTATCTATGACTTGCAGAAGTTGAGATCGAGGATGACTCGAATAAGGAAATTCCTGGTTAAGGATTATATTGCACGTATGAGTAAATGAAATTCGCGGGATGAGTGAGTTATTATTTTCAAAATATATAGTACGCACAGAGTATGAATTTGATTGGGGATACTAGAGTAGAGTTACTTCTTTGAGAGTTGTTGTGCTAATGGGCCACGTGTCTTTTGGCCCATTTAGTCGGTGCAATTTAGATTTGAGCAAAGTGGGTGACTTTCGAGAGAATTCTAGTGGGTTTGAGAATTCTATATAGCAATTAAGAATTTTTCCGGACTTGTGTATGGATAAAACCTGAGATTTATATTTGATGGTGCCTGGACTTACAAAAGTTTTGTATGACTAAGGGATTCTACATTTTAGTATAAGGAAGGTAAGAAGAACAATTTCAAATTCACATAAGGTATTCTCAAGAGTGAGTATTATAGTTGTGGTATTTTGAAGGTGCTTAAGAAGAATACATTTGCTTCTGGGCCCTAGGGTGTTTTGGTTCTATGCTAAGGTTTGTAGGGTGAGTTGTGGTTAAAGATCATGGTATTTTAGCAAGAAGAAGTATCAATCTGAATACAAATTTGGAAGGGACTCAGACAAAATAAGACAACTGGGTAGTAGGTTGGATCAGTATGGTAATGGATATGATCGGTTCTTTGGGTGCTTATGATGTGGGGTTTTCTACAAGTGCCTTGTGGCAATACACCTGGACTTGGCAACCTGCGAGGCTTGGTCGAGTTAGAGGAATTTAGTTCTAAGGGCTTAATTATGTGCAAATGGATTCCAAAGTACTCTGGATGGCTTGAGCCAGATACTTTTCTACCGATATGGGTAAACGTGTTGTATATTGTGATTTTCTCCTGGAAAGAAGCAAGAAAAACATGGGTATGTAAATTATTGGTGACTCAAAGTTGATAATAAGATTCTTATACTTTTCACACAAGGGCCATATAGATGCAGTGTGTTGTGTGGGATTAAGGTTGGCGTGTACAAGGCCATGGTTTGGCTTTGAAGGGGAGGTCATAAATTCTTAGAGGGCATGAACAGTTTTCAATGTTTAGATGAATGCTATAACTATTTGATATTGTGTGAGTAGAGTGTACATTTCAGAAGGCGCAGTATTTTTGAATTATGGATATTTCATAGGTATTGCGGCATTTTCCTGGTTGATCGACTGCTGATGTCCAAATATTTTCCTTGTGGCACAGAAGAATTTTAGAAATATTCCTCGAGGGATGATCATGTATGAGAGGTGTGTTAGACATTCGGGCAGTGGAGATGGGACAAGAAATGGTGGTGCGTGTGTTCTATGGATTTGGAGACTAGGAGTTGTCAGGAGCAGATTGTTTCATGGCGTTGGACTGTGAGGTCATGGCCGAAGCTAGCCAGATGATAGTATGTATTATGATTCTATCATTATGGATTTTCGGAGGGAAGTTTTATCTATTTGTGGGTAACCCGAGTTAATTTAGGGGTCCATAGGTAGGCCCAATTAAGATGTGTATTCTACACCGATCTGGAATGGTTGGCTCTATACTGCTATTATTGAGGGATGTGTCATCCGGATGATGTTGAACTTATTCGTGTTCTCAAATGATCTGTGAGTTACTCCTTTATGCTACGAGGATTTGTGATTCATTGGTTATGTGCACAAATGGTGCGGTTCTATTTGAGCTTTATAGCGGAATTTGAGTGTGATGAGTATTTGGGTATTGCATGATCAATAGCGTAATGGTTATGTGCTTTCAGGTTTTGTGTGGTATTTTTGTCATTTTCCTATCCGTCGTTATTAATTTGGAGCAGGGTGGCTCGGAGTATATAATATGAACCTCGTCTTAGAATCGGGTGATGGTTCTATGGTGTATGATGAATTTTCAGCGTTCCGTTGTGGCGGTACTTGTTAATCTGGTGGGGCAGTTCTCTAATTTGAGTCATTTTCCATGACTGGGTACATTTGAATGTTGCGTATTGGTGAACGGATGGCACAGGTTATGGCTCTTAGTTATATTGGTATGGTATGTCTGTGAAACAATTATGTTTAGTAATATAAGGTCATTGAACCTGGAATGGATACTATCAGGTTTAATTTCGGTATATTCGGGAGTATAATATTGAAAGTTGGCTCAGAAAGTGATTATGGTTCCGGTTAGGGTGAGAGATCTCCATGACTTGTTGGTCTGATAAGGGGTTACGAGATTCTGCGTGTCTCTTTTATCATCAACAGTGTACGAAGGTTTTGGGATAAGGTTTGGTTCGATATGGGTTTAATAGTAGTATATGGTTGGTTTTGGAGTAGTCATTGCGATCAGGAATGGTGCTACGAGCATGCGAGTTGTGTAATATGTTGGTTGATTATATCCGGGGTTACAGTTATAGCTCGATGCAACTTATTCGGACTTATACGGTGTGTAAATGTAAGATTTGTGTCTTGAAAGAAAATGTGAAGGTTAGAAATTAAACTCCAAGGTTTATGGGCTAAGGTTAAATCAATGATTTTCAGTTGCATTGTGTAGTCAAGCCTATGTGGGATAGGGTGACGTGGGTTCACCCCCGGGTACGCGTGTGGTAAGATAGAACACTGATTTGATGGCTTGGAAACACCTCTAGGCACGTTCGAGGACGAACGTATTTTTACGTAGGGAAGAATGTAACGACCCCGTCGGTCGTTTTGAGTATTACAACCTCGTTTCCCCCATTTACTTCTCAAATTGTACCTTACAGTTGTTGTGTTAATTGTCGGGGTAATTGGTTCGGTTTTAGTAAGGTTTTGGAAGGAATTGGAACACTTAGTTCTAAGGATTAAAGCTTAAGTTAAAATAGTGATCGGATGCTGACTTATGTGTAAACGACCTCGGATTCGAATTTTAATGATTTCAATAGCTCCGTATGGTGATTTTGGACTTAGGAGCGTGTCCAGAAAATTATTTGGAGGTCCGTAGTGGAATTTGGCTTGAATTGCCGAAAGTTAAATTTTTGGGAAGTTTGACAGGGAGTTTGACTTTTTGATATCGGGGTCGGAATTCAATTCCAGAAATTTGAATAGATCTGTAATGTGAAATGTGACTTGTGTGCAAAATTTGAGGTCAATCGGACGTGATTTGATAGGTTTCGGCGTCGTTTGTAGAATGTGGAAATTTATTATGCTTGAATCCGTGTGTAGTTCGTATTTTTGAGGTCGTTAGGTATGATTTGAGGACTCGAGTAGGTTCATGTTATATTATGGAACTTGTTGGTATGTTCGGACGGGGACCCGAGGGCCTCGGGTGAGTTTCAGATGGTTAACGGATTGATTTTTGAATTTGGAAGACTGCTGAAACTGAAGCCTTCTGGTGTAATCGCACATGCGGAAAAGTAGTCACAGGTGCGAGCTCGCAAGTGCGAGCAGGGGTGCACTGGAGCGAGGTGTGCAGGTGCAGAAGATGCTTCGCAGGTGCGGAATCGCACTTGCATGAGAACGAGCGCAAATGCGGGCAAAAGGATGTGAGGCATTGGTCGTAGGTGCGAGGGAAAATTCCGCACCTGCGTGAGCGCAGATGCGGACGGATGCGCGCAGAAGCGAAAACTGGGCAGGCGAGTGGAGTCCACAAATGCGATGTTTTACTCGCACAAGCGGAGGCACAGGTGCGCAAATCTTGTCCGCAGCTGCGGAAATCGCTGGGGCAGAACCTTAAAATTCAAGGGTTCAACATTTTCACCCATTTTCGGATTTGTGGAGCTCGGGATGGGCGATTTTGGAGAGGAAAGTTTCCACACAACTTGGGGTAAGTGTTCTTAACTCCTTTGTGATTATATTCCATGAATTAATCTTCATTTTTGGTGTAAGATTATTGAATCTTCCAAAGAAATAGAAGGAAATTTCTATAATGTCACAAAACGAATTTTTCAAGTTTGCATACCGATTTGGGGTCGGATTTGAGTGAAATTAGTATGGATGAACTTGTAATTGGATGGGTTGTAGTATTTTGTAAGTTTTATCAGATTTCGAGATGTGGGCCCCACGAGTAATTTTTGGGGTGCAATTTCGGATTTTTGGAATTAATTTCTATAAATTATGTGGACTGAATGAAATTAATTGTGGTAGATTCAAACCATTCGGGATTTGATATGCGTATAATGGGATTTCTGGAGCATTGTTTAGCTTGCTCGGCATTGGATTTGGCTTGTTCGAGGTAAGTAACTCTTCTAATCTTGGAGTTGAGGGTATGAACCCTGAATATATGTATTTTGTGAATTGTTGGGAGGTGACGCACATGCTAGGTGACGGGCGTGTGGGCGTGCACTATAGAAATTGTGACATAATTGTTTACGTGAAATTTTATAGTTAAATAATCTTGGCATTTTCCATGCGGTTTTATGTGTTAAAGAAATTGAGCTGAAAAGCATATTAAAAATCATGTTGAGGCTATGTGCCAGTATTATTGGGACCCACAGATGTCATATTGCTGTGAATTATTGTGTTAAATTAAAAATTCATACTCAGTCATATTCATTTCATTGCATATCATATCTCAGTCTCTGTTGTTATTTATTGATACATCATATCATCATTTTGGGCTATTTTTCATGACATTGTGAGCCTGAGAGACTGGAGAGATTGATGACTGAGTGAGGCCGGGAGCCTGATTGTGAGGATGAGTGTGGATCGGGGCGGCATACATTATTATAATAGCATGTGAGTTGTCCGTGCAGATTATAGTGCTTGAGCTGAAAGAGCCCCTCTGGAGTCTGTACACACCCCCAGTGAGCGCATGTACCTACTGAGTGTGAGTGCCGAGTGCTGAATGACTGGGAGGCATGAGTGATTGTGAGGTATGCCCGAGTGGTAAGAGTGAATGTGAAGTATGCCCGAGCGGCAAGAGTGATTGTGAGGTATGCCCAAGTGGCACGAGTGACTGTGAGGTTTTTCCGGGGGGCTATATATCACGGAGCTGCATCGCATTGGTATGCACACATGATATACAGGCATAGAGATGTATTTTTCCTCATGTTGTACAACATCACATCATTCATGATTTCTTACACATTTTGACAGATGGGCATAGTGATGCATTTGTTTTATACGGGTTATCCGGAAGGAAAATGAAGCATCCTATTTACTATTGAAAAGATTTTTGGAAGAATTTATTGTTTTCAAACCATTCATATTATTGGCGACTTCGGCAAACGATTTGGATTTTCACTGATGTATTTGAAAGAAAGAACTACTATTTTATTTTTTGAAATCATTATTTGGCTGAGTATTTTATCCCTGAGTTACTTCTGGTATTATTTGCTTTATGTTGTTATGGATTGTTGTGGACTATTAGTTTTTGACCCGACCTTGGTGGAAGCTCGTCATTACTTTCAACCTATGGCTAGGTTTGTTACTTACTCAGTACATGGGGTCGGTTGTACTGATAATACAGTTCTGCATATTGCGTGCAGATGTTGGCTGCTGTTTTTGCTGTGCTCGATGGTTGTGGGACTTGAAGATATACCTGCATTCCTATTGTAGCCGCCTCTTGTTTAGGGTAGCCGTAGATTTTATAAAAGCTCTGTTTATGAACTATTCAAACAGACTATGTATGTATTTCATTTTCGCTTTGTATACTCTATTCTTAGAAGCTCATGATTTGTACTACCAGTTCTTGGGAATTGTACAAGATTAAGACCTTTATTCACTTAAATTGCTTTAATAATTATTATTGAAATTGGATAGTTGGTAATTGGCTTACCTAATGGGTTGGGTTAGGTGCCATCACGACTAGTTAGATATTGGGTCGTGACAGACTAGAACTAATAAAAACACTTTGTTATATCGCTGAGGCATCTTCTTATAGCGGAAGCAGAAAGATTAATTGAACTACGACTGTAATTATTAAGTGGCGTTGGAATATCTGACGAACCCTACATGTTACAGTCTAAACCTATTGGGATGTTAGAGCACCCGTTATAGGTGGACACCAAATTGTTCAATGGTATGGATTACATTCCCCCCTAAAAATATTGGTTGGAGATAAATGGAGGGCAAGTGCCCTTGCAAATGAAAAGAATTTATTCCTATTTGGGAAGTAAGATAATGTGGCTGAAGAGAACAAAGTCAAAGAAATAAAAGGGAAAAAACATAAAGTAGCTGCTATATGCTAGAAAGATGCTTAGTTCTCCATTACTATTTTGGCTATGACTATAAATACATGGCTAACTTGCCATATGGTAATCATGATCTCAATAAAGAAGTGAGATCTTACATGAAGAGGAGAGTCATATTTGTTTAGTAGCCAAGGATGACTTGCCTGCTCCATTATTTTGAAAGGTGTTTTGATTACACCATTTAATATTGGTAGCGTTTTTTGCTTGGTTTCAGGCAGTCTCCTTGGCTATCTTGACATGCTCTTCTCTTTCATGCAAAACTTTCTCTTATGCTAATTTACCATGAGATCGAGAGAGAAGACAGAGAATAGGGAGATTTAGGAGCAACGGTAAAGTTTTACTCGTGTGACCTATAGGTTACGGGTTCGAGCCGTGGAATCAACCACGATACTTGCGACAATATAGGCTGCCTACATTGTACCCCCTTAGGGTGGTGGCCCTTGAACCCTGCATCAACGCAGAATACTTTTTGCACTAAGTTCCTAATGATTGAGAGATCAGAAGACAGATGAGAGGTCTAGCATGATGAAAAGAGGCTTATTTGGTAGCCAATGATGTCTTTCCTTCAACCTTTGGAGAGGTATTTACACCATTGATGTTGTCCTTTCCTTATATTGGTTTTCGGCAGGTCATCTTTAGCTAACTTCACAAGCTCTTCTCTTTCATGCAAATTTCTCGTCTTTCACACATTGAGAGATGAATAGAACGAGGGATTCTAAGTTGAAAAGAAAATCGTCTTATCTGATAGCCAAGGGTGACTCCGCAGTTGGATCCCATTGCCAAAATATAATGACTTCTTAGATAGGTAATTTTGGGGTGGTTACAATGGTGGAAAGGAGATTAAAAATTAGAAATGAGGCNGAACTTTTAATTAGTCTGTTGCGGCGTGTAACCCGATCCTCCAATATATCTATTTCAATCAATTCTATTGCGGCGTGCAACCCACTCCTCCAANTTAGAAATGAGGCGACGCGATCGACGGCCATCTATGCTTGTTAGTTATGCGAAAGAAATAGTTTTTTGAGGGAGAAAGAAAAAGGCGAGAAAGGGAAGAAAGTGGCTATGGTGCTGTGAATTTCGCCGGTACGACTATAATGGTGGTTTTAGGAAGTGATAGAAATGGTGGGTGAAGAGGGTTATGGGTCATAGGGGAAGTGGCGGCTGATGTGTCACGACCCGAAATTCCTACCTTCGGACCATGATGGCGCCTAACATTTCACTTGGTAGGCAAGCCAACGTTAGAATAACATTAACCATTTTTAAACAATTTTTAAATTAATTAATAACAAAGGAACAAATGCAGAAGTAAGGTTTGAAATATAGTGAATGATCCATAAAAACAACGGTGTCTAAATACCATCCCAGAATTTGGTGTAACAAGTGCACGAGCTTCTAGAATAAATACAAATAAAGGCCTGAATAAAATTAAGTTGTTTGGAAATAAACATACAACTAAAGTAAAGTAGACGGGGACTTCAGAACTGCGAACGTCGTACAGTTATACCTCAAGTCTCCTCTGAGTAGCTGAAATCCGAGCAAGTCTATGGTACACCGCTGGGACCAACTTCGAAATCTGCATAAGAAGTGCAGAGTGTAGTATCAGTACAATCGACCCCATGTACTGGTAAGTGCTCAGCCTAACCTCGATGAAGTAGTGACGAGGCTAAGGTGGGTCACTTACATAAACCTGTACGTAATATTAGTAACAACAACAAATAATAGAAATAAATTAGGTAACTCATTTATAATAATTGAAGCCAACTCAGCAGTCATAACTAATTATTATTTCCATCAATTTTCGTTGCAGCGTGCAACCCGCTCTCACAATATATTCACATTCAATTCTGCTGCGGCGTGCAACCCGCTCCTCCAATATATTCATTTCCATAAATTTATGTTGCGGCGTGCAACCCGATCCCCCAATATATATATATATATATATAAGTCTGTTGCGGCATGAAATCCGATTCTCCAATATGGACTTTTAATAAGTTTGTTGCGACGTGCAACCCGATCCTCCAATATGAACTTTTAATTAGTCTGTTGCGGCGTGTAACCCGATCCTCCAATATATCTATTTCAATCAATTCTATTGCGGCGTGCAACCCACTCCTCCAATATATTCATTTACCAATTCTTATAGAAGAAATTTCCCCAATAAATGCAACAATTAATATAAAATTATAAGACAACAAACATACAATAATTATGATTTAATTATGAAACAAACAATGACAAATAGCAAATTATTATGGAAATCAGGGAGAAAATAGGCAGTTTAATATTTAATATGCTAAATGTCAAATAACAATTAAGACACATTATTCAAATAGCATATAACAATTAATGCAGGAATTCAAGAATTACTATTTGACAAAGAATAGGAGAGAAATAATTATTATAATAATTAATTCATGGTTTAAAATGATTTATGATTTTTGATGACGTATAGACACTCGTCACCTCGCCAATACATCGTTCACATGCATTTCACATAACAAATAGTTTAAGGGTTTTATTCCCTCAGGTCAAGGTTAACCACGACACTTACCTCGCTTCAAAATCAAATTTCAGGTTTCCAATATACTCTTGTCTCGCGAATTAGTGTCCGAAATCCCAAATATAGTCATAAACAATTCAATATATTCAATACAAATTGTAAGAATTAATTCCATATGAATTTACTAATTTTTCGGATTAAAAATTGAAAATTCATTTTAAAAATTGATAGTGGGGCCTACGTCTCAAATCTCAAAAAATCTTACGAAATCCGAATACCCATTCTGAGACGAGTCCAACCATATAAATATTATCCAATTCCGATGTCAAATGGACCTTCAAATCTAAATTTTTCGTTTTTGGAAGATTTTATAAACATTCCAATTTCTTCCATCTAAATCCAAAATAAATGGTTAATATACACATGAATTTATGAAATATAATGACTTTTAGTTATATAACACTTACCCAATTCAAAGTCTTGAAAATCGCTTTGGAATCGCCAAAATCCGAGACTCAAAATTCAAAAATGAGTAAAAATGGCTAAAACCTGATTTTATGTGTTCTGTCCAGCATTTCCGCTTCTGCGAAAAATTGACCGCCTGTGCGGTTTCCGCTTCTGCAGAAACTTGACCGCAAGTGAGATTTCCGCTTCTGTGGAAATTTGACCGTATATGCAGTTCCTCTTTTGCGAAAATGTGACCACAGGTGCGATTACACCAGAAGGGCAAAATTTCAGATTTTTCCTTAAGTCTAAATTTTGATTCGCTAACCATCCGGAATCTACCCGAGTGCCCCTCCCCTCCCCCCTCGGGACCTCAACCCATTATACCAACAACTTATAAAATATCATATGAACTTACTTGGGGTCTCATATCACGTCAAACAACAATGAAATTATAATTCACCCCTCGATTCGAATTTTGAGTTTTAAACTTTCAACTTGCAAATCTCGTGCCAAAATATATTAAATAAATCCGGAATGACTTCAAATTTGGCACACAAGTCATAAATGATATAACTGAGCTATTCAAATTTTCAGAATCGAATTCCGGCTCCGATATTAAATAGTCAACCCCGTGGTCAAACTTGGAAATCTTTAGCCTTTAAATTACTAGTTTCTATTAAATGGTCATGACTTGAGCTAGGGACCTCCAAATTAAATTACGGGGATACACCCAAGTCCAAAATCATGATACGGAGCTACTGGAACTGTCAAAATACTGATCCAGGTCCGTTTGCTCAAAATGTTGACCAAAGTCAACTCAGTTGAGTTTTAAGGCTCTATTTCACATTTTAATCCATTTTTCACATAAAAACTTTCAGGAAACTTTTACGGACTGTGCACGTAAGTCGTGGAATGATAATTAGTGCTTTTCGAGGTCTTAGAACAAAGAATTACTTAGTAAATTTAAAAATAAAATTTTGGGTCATCACATGATGAGATTTTAGAGAGAAGTGATGAGATTGTTTACAAACAAAATTAAATTTTTTCCATAAAAAGGTAAACTGGAGATGGTAGTAATTTTATTTCATTAATAACTGGAGCTTTTTCAGCTTATTTTTAACTTCCGTTTCATTAAAATTTCTGTTGACTTTTTGAAAGATGTAAAAATCCTCCTTTATGGTGTCACGACCCGAAATTTCCCACCGACGAGACCGTGATGACGCCTAACATTTCACTTGCTAGGTAAGCCAATGTTAGAGAATCATTAAACCAATTCCTTATTTCCATTCAGTAATTAACAATAATTAACTAAGATAAAATATAATAAGTGCAAAATATCATAAAATAGTATTAATTACTACCACCCGGATATGGAGTCAAAATTCACGAGCATTCTATAATTTACTACAAGTAATAGTCTGAAAGAAATACAACTGTCTGAATGAAAGAAATAGTGGAACAGAAAAGATAGACGGGGACTTCAAGGTTTGTGAACGCCGACAGATCTACCTTGAGTCTCTGAACAACGGACCAATAGCCTAATCTCGATCAAACCGAACCGGTATCATAATCTGCACAGAAAGTGCAGAGTGCAGTATCAGTACAACCGACCCCATGTACTGGTAAGTGTCCAGCCTAACCTCGACAAAGTAGTGATGAGGCTAAGGCAAGGCACTTACAAATCAACCTGTACAATTTAACAGTGTATATACAAATAACAGAAATAAAGAACTAAACAGGAAATGTCGGGAGGGGAACATACTTAGGGGAATACAAGATAAAGAACTACAACAGAATGATCACCGGAGCAGTCAATATACCATGAATCAACAGGAATAGTGAATACAGTAAGCAAATATGCACGGCATCACCATTCGTGCTTTTACTCTCAATCTCACCATAGAATTAATAGAAACGGCACGGCATCACCCTTTGTGCATTAACTCTCATATCATGGCACGACATCACCCTTCGTGCATTAACACTCACAATATGGCACGACATCACCCTTCGTGTATTAACATTCTCCCTTACCATAATGCAATTCATAAATAACTACAGGGAGATAGAATAACGAGTACAAACCTTACTTCAAAATTTTGTTCCATAATATAAATCTCAACTTTGAAATAAAAACTCAATTGTCACCAGAAAATCCGTAAAACATGATAAGAACGATAAATTGAACAACACTAGTATAACACGTAGCAATTAGGCATAGGAATGAGACAATATAAGAAAAACAGAGAAACATGAAAAATAAGTAAATTGGCGGCGCATAAGTACTCGTCACCTCGCATATACGCCGCTCAGATGAATTTCACTTAGCAAGTAATCTAAGGTTCCTAATTCCCTTAAGTCAGGGTTAGACACAACACTTACCTCGCTCCGAAGGTCACTTAATTCTCAATCACAGCATTTCCTTTGGAATTCACCTCCAAATCACTTGTATATATTCAAAAATGACTCAATAATATCAAACATTGCTAAAGGAATCAAGTTTAATGAATAATTACAGATTTTCCAAATTTCTCCTCCAAAAAGTTGAAAATCGACCCCGGGCTAGCTTGGTCAAAACTTAAGGTTCCGACCAAAATCCATTTACCCATTCACCCCCGAGCCCGAATATGTAAGTTTTGGAATCCGACCTCAAATTGGGGTCTAAATCCTCAAATTTCCGAAATTCCTAGTTTCTACCCTAACCCCTAATTTTACCATGAAAACTCTAGAATTTAGGTTGATAATTCATAAAATGTAATGGGTAATTGAAATACAATGGTTTGGAATCACTTACCAACAATTTGGGGAAGAAATGGCTCTTGAAAAATCGTCTCTCACCGTTTGGTTTTTGAGAAAAATAAATTTTTGGCTAAAATCCCGTTTTTGGATTATGTTAACTGCTGGGCGACAGTGTCCATCGCGTTCGCAAAGGGTACTAGCTACCAAGCCTTTGCGTTCGCGAGACCCAGCTTACGTTCATGATGGTTACTCCCCCCTGGCCTTCGTGTTCGCGATGAAGGAACGGCTGACTCCCCCTCCCCAATGCCTAACACTTCGCGTTCGCGATGGGCTTGTCGCGTTCACGAAGGGTAACGCCCCCATCGTTTTGCGTTCGCGAAGAAGAAATCCCTGCCTCATCAGTTTACTCTTCGTGTTAGAAGAAATCCTTGCCTCATCAGTTTACTCTTCGCGTTTGCGAGAGGACCTTCGCGAACGCGAAGAAGGATATGCCAGACCCCAGAATCTGCAGAAAACCAGATTTTTCCAATGTCCAAAACATCTCGTGGCCAATCCGAAACTCACCCGAGCCCTCGGGGCTCCATCCCAAACATGCACACAAGTCTAAAAATTTCATACGAACTTGCGCGTGCGATCAAATCGCCAAAATAACAGCTAGAACTACGAATTTAGCACCAACTCAAATGAAATTCTCAAGAACACTTTAAAATTTCTATTTTCTCAACTGGACGTCCGAATCATGTCAAATCAACTCCCTTTCTCACCATATTTCACAGACAGGTTTGAAATATCATAACGAACCTGTACCGGGCTCCGGAACCAAAATACGGACCCGATACTAACAATGCCAAATATCAATCAATTCTTAAAAACAAATAATTTTCAAACTTTTAATTTTCATCAAAGATTAATAACTCAAGCTAGGGACCTCCGAATTCGATTCCGGGCATACGCCCAGGTCCCATAATTCGATACGGACCTACCAGGACCGTCAAAGCATGGATCCGGCCCGTTTACCAGATATATTGATCGAAGTCAACTAAAATCAACTTTTAAGGCAAAAATTCTTATTTTCATTAGTTTTCAACATAAAAGCTTTCCGAAAACCTGTCCGGACTGCCCACACAAATCGAAGAGGGTAAAAATGAGATTTGTAAGGCCTAAGAGCTCAAATTCGAGTTCTAAGACATAAGATGACCTTTTGGGTCATCACATTCTCCACCTCTAAAACAACCGTTCGTCCTCAAACGGACATAGAAAAGTACCTGGGCTGGTGAAAAGGTGGGGATATCTACTCCGCATATAGGACTCCCAAGTAGCTGCCTCAATAGGGTGACCTCTCCATTGCACTCGAACTGAAGGGTAACTCTTTGATCTCAACTGGCGAACTTGCCGGGCTAGAATTGCCATCGGCTCCTCCTCGTAAGTCAAATCTTTGTTCAACTGGACAGAGCTGAAATCTAACACATGGGACGGATCGCCGTAATACTTTCGAAGCATGGACACATGGAATACCGGATGAACAGCTGCTAAACTAGGTGGCAACGCAAGCCTGTAAGCCACCTCTCCCACTCTCCCCAGAATCTCAAAAGTTCTGATATAACTAGGGCTCAACTTGCCTTTATTTCCGAACCTCATTACACCTTTCATGGGTGATACCCGAAGTAACACTCTCTCTCCTACCATGAATGCAACATCCCACATTCTACGGTCGGCATAACTCTTCTGCCTGGACAGAGCTGTGCGAAGTCGATCCTGAATAATCTTAACCTTATCCAAGGAATCCAGTACTAAGTCTGTGTCCAACAACTGAGCCTCTCCCAGCTCGAACCACCCAACTGGCGACCGACACCGCCTACCATATAATGCCTCATAGGGAGCCATCTGAATGCTCGACGGGTTGCTGTTGTTGTAGGAGAACTCTAGAAGGGGCAAGAACTGATCCCACGATCCTCCGAAATCTATAACACAAGCGCGAAGCATATTCTCCAAGATATGAATAGTACGCTTGGACTGCCCGTCCGTCTAAGGATGCAATGTTGTGCTCAACTCAACCCACGTACCCAACTCACGCTGAACTGCCCTCCAAAAGTGCAAGGTAAACTGCGTACCTCGATCAGAAATGATAGACACGGGCACACTGTGAAGACGGACGATCTCACGAATATAAATCTTTGCCAACCATTCCGAGGAATAGGTAACTGCCACAGGAATGAAGTGCGCTGACTTAGTCAGCCTGTCCACAATGACCCAAGCGGCATCGAACTTCCTCTGAGTCCGTGGGAGTCCAACAACAGAATCCATAGTGATACGCTCCTACTTCCACTCAGGAATCTCTAACCTCTGAAGTAAACCACCAGGTCTCTGATGCTCACACTTCACCTGCTGGCAATTTAGGCACCGAGCTACATAGGCAACTATGTCCTTCTTCATTCGCCTCCACCAATAATGCTGCCTCAAGTCCTGGTACATGTTGGCAGTGCCCGGGTGAATAGAATACTGAGAACTGTGAGCCTCCTCAAGGATCAATGCACGAAGGCCATCCACATTAAGCACACAAATACGAACCTGCATCCTCAAAACTCTGTCATCTCCAACAGTAACTCTGCCTATCTCTGATGCGCTCAAACAAAGAATACCGAGCAACTGTACAAGCTAGAACACGGCTGGGCTCAGAAATATCTAACCTCACGAACTGGTTGGCCAAGGTCTGAACATCCAATGCAAGCGGTCTCTCACCAACTGGAATATATTCAATAACCTTGCCACCCTGTGTCAATACCGCACCCAGACAATACGAGATGCGTCACAATATACTGTATAAGATCCTGAACCTGTGGGTAATACCAATACCGGTGCGGTAGTCAAAGCTGTCTTGAGCTTCTGAAGGCTCCCTTCACACTCGTCTGACCACCTGAACGGGGCACCCTTCTGGGTTAATCTGGTCAACGGGGCTGCTATGGATGAAAATCGCTCCAAAACTCGACGGTAATAGCCCGCCAAACCCAGGAAACTACGGATCTCTGTAGCTGATGTGGGTCTGGGCCAGTTCTGAACTGCCTCAATCTTCTTCGGATCCACTTGAATACCCTCTGCTGATACAACGTGACCCAAGAAAGTAACTAAACTCAACCAAAACTTGCATTTTGAGAACTTAACATATAACTAGTTGTCTTTCAGAGTCTGAAGAATGATGCGAAGGTGCTGCTCATGCTCCTCTAGACTGTGGGAGTAGATCAAGATATCATCAATAAACATAACCACAAAGGAATCCAAGTAGGGTTTCAACACCCGGTTCATCAAGTCCATGAATGCTGCTGGGGCATTTGTCAGCCCAAATGACATCACTAGAAATGCATAATGCCCACACCGAGTACGAAAAGCTGTCTTAGGAACATCGAATGCCCTAATCCTCAACTGATGGTAGCCAGATCTCAAATNACCCTGAATAACCACCCTGATAACTCTGGAGTGGAGGTGCACTAATAAGAGCTGGTGGTGCACTGTAGGCTAGCTGGTCAGAATAATACACCTGAGGGCCAGGACCATCTGAGGCACCGTGGGATTCCTCGAGCACTAAATGAAACGGCCTGGGAGGATGGCCTCTACCAAAAGTACTCCTGCCTCTAGATGACGCACCGCTGAACTCACCGGAATGATGAGGTCTCTTGTCAGACCCCTGACCTCCCTGAGTAAGAACCATTTCGACTCGTTTGGCGACATTAGCAGCCGCCTGAAAAGAAATCTCATTCCCAGTCCCCTTAGCCATCTGCAATCTGATAGGCTGAGCAAGTACATCAATAAACCTACTCACCCTCTCTCTCTCTTGGTGGGAAGCAGAAGAATAGCATGACGGGACAAATCCACAAAACGGGTCTCATACTGAGTAACAGTCATACTGCCCTACTGGAGACGCTCAAACTGACAGCGACACTCTTCTCTCAATGTGATAGGCAGAAACTTCTCTATGAAGAGCTGAGAGAACAAGTCCCAANAATAGTGACTTTGTTTAACTGCCGATGATCTATACACATCTTCATCGATCCATCTTTCTTCTTCACAAACAATATAGGTGCACTCCAGGGCGAGACACTAGGTCTAATGAAGCCCTTATCAAGCAAATCTTGCAACCGCTCCTTCAATTCTTTCAACTCTGGCGGGGCCATGCGATATGGAGGAATAGAAATAGACAGAGTGCCCGAAGCCAAATCAATATCCCTGTCGGGTGGCATCCCCAGTAGGTCTGCAGGAAACACCTCTGGAAACTCACGAACAACTGGCACCAAATCTATGGAAGGAACCTCCGCACTAGAATCGCGGACATAAGCCAAATAAGCTAGACACCCCTTCTCGACCATATGCCGAGCCTTCACATAAGAGATAACCCTGCTGGCAGAATGGCCAAGATTCCCTCTNTTCCCAGTCCCCTTAGCCATCTGCAATCTGATAGGCTGAGCAAGTACATCAATAAACCTACTCACCCTCTCTCTCTCTTGGTGGGAAGCAGAAGAATAGCATGACGGGACAAATCCACAAAACGGGTCTCATACTGAGTAACAGTCATACTGCCCTACTGGAGACGCTCAAACTGACAGCGACACTCTTCTCTCAATGTGATAGGCAGAAACTTCTCTATGAAGAGCTGAGAGAACAAGTCCCAAGTAAGAGCAGGTGACCCAGCTGGTCTGGTCGACAAGTAATCTCTCCACCATTTCTTGGCGGAAGCAGTCATCTAAAATGCAGCACAATCGACCCCATTGGTCTCCACTATACCCATGTTTCGTAGAACCCCGTAACAGCTGTCAAGATACTCCTGGGGATCCTCTGAAGGAGCACCACTGAAGTGAATAGGAAAGAGCTTGATAAACCTGTCTAATCTCCATAAAGCCTCAGAAGACATAGCTGGCCTATCTCCGACCTGTGCCGCAATAACCGGCTGAACTAATCCGATTGGCTGAGCTACTGGAGTCTGATACTGGGGAGCTATCTGTTTTGGAGCGGGAGTGGTAGGAGTCTGGTCTCCTCCTCCAGCCTAAGAGACTGCTGGTGCCATGGGAAATGCGCCAGTCTGGGCCACACTCTCCATAAGGCCCACCAAACGGACCAAAGCGTCCTAAAGTACTGGGATAGCAATGAACCCCTCAGGGACCTGAGCTGGTCCGGCATGAACAGTCTGGGATGGAACCTCATCGTCAAGATCTATTTGAGGCTCCACTGCTGGGGCTGCTGCTCGGGCCCTAAGCTGAGCCCTGCCCTACCTCGGCCTCTGGCACGGCCTCGGCCTTGACCTCTGCCCCGTGTAGGAGCTGCCACTGGAGGCCCTGGCAGCTGCTTAGCTAAGGAAGTGATACGTGTTCTCGCCATCTGCGAGAGAATATGAATAGAAGAGTTCAATCAGTATTGAGAAAGCAAAATCGCACGACAGAGAAGAATAGAAGTGAAACTTGTTCCTAAAATTCATAGCCTCTGAAAGATAAGCACAGACGTCTCCGTACCGATCCTCCGGACTCTACTAAGCTTGCTCGTGAATCGTGTGACCTAGGCAACCTAGCCATCTGATACCAACTGTCACGACTCGAAATTTCCCACTGATGGGACCGTGATGACGCCTAACATTTCACTTGCTAGGCAAGCCAACGTTACAGAATCATTAAACCAATTCCTTATTTCCATTCAGTAATTAACAATAATTAACTAAGATGGAATATAATAAGTGCGGAATATCATAAAACTGTATTAATTACTACCACCCGGATATGGAGTCACAATTCACGATCATTCTAGAATTTGCTACAAGTAATAGTTTGAAAGAAATACAACT
>AWOL01S0014507.1:76380-90211 GCA_000715115.1 Nicotiana otophora
ATACTCCTGGGGATCCTCTGAAGGAGCACCACTGAAGTGAATAGGAAAGAGCTTGATAAACCTGTCTAATCTCCATAAAGCCTCAGAAGACATAGCTGGCCTATCTCCGACCTGTGCCGCAATAACCGGCTGAACTAATCCGATTGGCTGAGCTACTGGAGTCTGATACTGGGGAGCTATCTGTTTTGGAGCGGGAGTGGTAGGAGTCTGGTCTCCTCCTCCAGCCTAAGAGACTGCTGGTGCCATGGGAAATGCGCCAGTCTGGGCCACACTCTCCATAAGGCCCACCAAACGGACCAAAGCGTCCTAAAGTACTGGGATAGCAATGAACCCCTCAGGGACCTGAGCTGGTCCGGCATGAACAGTCTGGGATGGAACCTCATCGTCAAGATCTATTTGAGGCTCCACTGCTGGGGCTGCTGCTCGGGCCCTAAGCTGAGCCCTGCCCTACCTCGGCCTCTGGCACGGCCTCGGCCTTGACCTCTGCCCCGTGTAGGAGCTGCCACTGGAGGCCCTGGCAGCTGCTTAGCTAAGGAAGTGATACGTGTTCTCGCCATCTGCGAGAGAATATGAATAGAAGAGTTCAATCAGTATTGAGAAAGCAAAATCGCACGACAGAGAAGAATAGAAGTGAAACTTGTTCCTAAAATTCATAGCCTCTGAAAGATAAGCACAGACGTCTCCGTACCGATCCTCCGGACTCTACTAAGCTTGCTCGTGAATCGTGTGACCTAGGCAACCTAGCCATCTGATACCAACTGTCACGACTCGAAATTTCCCACTGATGGGACCGTGATGACGCCTAACATTTCACTTGCTAGGCAAGCCAACGTTACAGAATCATTAAACCAATTCCTTATTTCCATTCAGTAATTAACAATAATTAACTAAGATGGAATATAATAAGTGCGGAATATCATAAAACTGTATTAATTACTACCACCCGGATATGGAGTCACAATTCACGATCATTCTAGAATTTGCTACAAGTAATAGTTTGAAAGAAATACAACTGCCTGAATGAAAGAAACAGTAGAACAGAAAAGATAGACGGGGACTTCAAGGTTTGTGAACGCCGACAGATCTACCTTGAGTCTCCGGACAACAAACCAATAGAAAAATCTCGATCAACCTGAGCCGGTATCAAAATCTATACAGAAAGTGCAGAGTGCAGTATCAGTACAACCGACCCCATGTACTGGTAAGTGTCGAGCCTAACCTCGACGAAGTAGTGACGAGGCTAAGGCAAGGCACCTACAAATCAACCTGTACAATTTAACAGTGTGTATACAAATAACAAAAATAAAGAACTAAACAGAAAATATCGGGAGGGGAACATACTGAGGGGAATACAAGATAAAGAACAACAACAGAATGATCACCGGAGCTGTCAATATACCATGAATCAACAGGAATAGTGAATACAGTAAGGAAATATGCACGGCAGCAACATTCATACTTTTACTCTCAATCTCACCATAGAATTAATAGAAACGGCATAGCATCACCCTTCGTACATTAACTCTCATATCATGGCACGACATCACCCTTCGTGCATTAACACTCACAATACCTTCGTGCATTAACACTCACAATATGGCACGACATCACCCTTCGTGCATTAACACTCTCCCTTACCATAATGCAATGCATAAATAACTACAGGGAGATAGAATAACAAGTACAAACGTTACTTCAATATTTGGTTCCATAATATCTATCTCAACTTTGAAATAAAAACTCAATTGTCACCGGAAAATCCGTAAACACATGATAAGAACGATAAATTGAACAACACTAGTATAACACGTAGCAATTAGGCATAGGAATGAGACAATATAATAAAAACAGAGAAACATGGAAAAACAGGTACATTGGCGGCGCATAAGTACTCGTCACCTCACATATACGCCGTTCACATAAATTTCACTTAGCAAGTAATCTAAGGTTACTAATTCCCTCAAGTCAGGGTTAGACACAACACTTACCTCACTCCGAAGGCTACTTAATTCTCAATCATAGTATTTCCTTTGGAATTCACCTCCAAATCACTCGTATGTATTCGAAAATGACTCAATAATATTAAACACTGCTAAAGGAATCAAGTTTAATGAATAATTACAGATTTTCCAAATTTCTCCTTCAAAAAGTTGAAAATCGACCCCGGGCTCGCATAGTCAAAACCCGAGGTTCGGACCAAAATCCATTTACCCTTTCACCACCGAGCCCAAATATGTAATTAGTTTTGGAATCCGACCTCAAATTGGGGTCTAAATTTTCAAATTCCAGAAATTCCTAGTTTCTACTCTAACCCCTAATTTTACCATGAAAACTCTAGAATTTAGGTTGATAATTCATAAAATGTAATTGGTAATTGAAAGAAAATGGTTTAAAATAACTTACCAACAATTTGTTGAAGAAATGGCTCTTGAAAAATCGCCTCTCACCGTTTGGTTTTTGAGAAAAATGAATTTTTGGCTAAAATCCCGTTTTTGGATTCTGTTAAGTGCTAGGTGACAGTGTCCATCGCGTTCGCGAGAGCACTGTCGCGTTCGCGAAGGGTACTGGCTGCCAAGACTTTGCATTCGCAAGACCCAGCTCACGTTCGCGATGGTTACTCCACCCTGGCCTTCGCGTTTGCGATGAAGGAACGACTGACTCCCCCTCCCCAATGCTTAACACTTTGCGTTCGCGATGGGCTTGTCGCGTTCACGAAGGGTAATGCCCCCATCGCTTCGCGTTCGCGACCAAGCCTTGCTCGCGCTATCAAATCACCAAAATAACACTTAGAACTACGAATTTAGCACCAAATCAAATGAAATTTTCAAGAACACTTTAAAATTTCTATTTTCTCAACTGGATGTCCGAATCACGTCAAATCAACTCCGTTTCTCACCAAATTTCACAGACATGTCTTAAATATCACAACGAATCTGTACTGGGCTCCGGAACTAAAATACGGACCTGATACTAATAATGCCAAATATAAATCAATTCTTAAAATAAATAATTTCCAAACTTTTAATTTTCATCAAAAATTCATAACTCAAGCTAGGGACCTCTGAATTAATTTTCGGGCATACGCCCAGGTCCCATAATTCGATACGGACCTACCAGGACAGTCAAAGCATGGATCTGGGCCCGTTTACCAAAAATATTGATCGAAGTCAACTAAAATTAACTTTTAAGGCAAAAATTCTGATTTCCATTAGTTTTTAACATAAAAGCTTTTCGGAAACTTTCCTTGACTGAGCACGCAAATCGAAGAGGGTAAAAATGAGATTTATAAGGCTTAAGAGCTCAGATTCGAGTTCTAAGATATAAGATGACCTTTTGGGTCATCACATATGGTTACAATGAAGATAGTGGAGAAAACTTTTTTGGATGGGCTTATTAGGGTGACAGATTGAAGGAATTTGCTTGCTATACTTTTTTGTGTGGTGTTGGAGGCAGAGGATGTGGACGGAGTTCTTATGGTGGTGGCAGTAGTAGTGAGGGAAATGGTAGCGAAAAATTTTGAGGTTGAAGGAGACAAAAACACAAAATTTGAGATGCCAATTTTCCTATGCTAGCTTGCTATTTGGGCTGCCATAGCAGTTTAAATGCTTAGAGTTGATTGTATAAGCAACACAATGTATATTGAAAGCAATTATTCATGTTTTCCATCAAAGTACAAAGACGAAGGTAAGTGGGGTCCACATAATCTAAGGTTAATGTAAAAAAAACAAAAAGAAAAAGACTTAATTTTGAGGGTCTTACGCGCTCAAATGCTAATATAAAGCACATACTTTTCCATGTCAGCGTGAGGGCTTCACGAGGTTGCACTTCAGTGGAGAAAAAGTGTCTAATTTATAATGGGGTCAGTGAAGGTGTTCATATGATTGTTCAGGACAACTTAAGGATTATGTTAATTGTTTTACCAAAAGAATAGCTTATCACCAGGTTTTATAAATGCATCAACTATTATTGTCAATTTCAACACTTTTATCCAAACACGAACTCATTCCCATCCAACAACACAAATATATTTCTCATAGGAGCAACTCATATGCTATTGCTCGGGATTTCCATGATCTAAAACTTCCTCAAGTTGAAATTAATATTCAATAATAAATTTATTTTTGCCTTAGACCATATCCTAAACATCTTCTCTTGAATTAATTTGACATCTTTTTGGGTTTAAAAAGCTAGCTCGGTTCTTTTTCACAACACCTAAGAATACATAGCTTTTCTCAAAACATAGAAAAGGACATGACTTCAATTTAAGTAAAAATAGCAAATACTGTAGTAATATCAAATGAAATTATTCTGTCACTCTGAAGATTATTACCTCCTACAGTTTTTGTCCTACTCAGTGTGGAGCTGGTAGAGGCGCAAAGGAGTTCATCCGATTTCCCTTCGTCGAAAAATTATATTATACAATAAGGTTAAAATTACCTTTTAAGTTAATGTAGTAGACATTAAATTTAGTTAACATTTTTGTGTATTTTCTTTTTTATATTTTGAATTTTTCGTTTTCCTAACCTCATCACTGATCCTACTTATGTCGAGCGTGTCAATATTAAAAATAAATTAGTATAAAATTGAGTTCATACAAGTGCATGCATCCATGTAAAAGCTTCTATAGAACAATTTTGATACCCATTAGACATATATAGAACACTATATCTTATGGGGCCGGACAAATAGATATGATTCCCCCAAGTCTCATTTAAAAGGGTATATAGATGTGTCACTCCCAATACCTTTGCAATAAACATCAATGCATGTATATAGATGTGTCACTCCCAATACCTTGTGTAGTGGCATGAAGACTTTTATTTTACTTTTCCATTTATTTTGGGTCACTTTTCAATTTTATAGATTTGATCAACATTTCATTTATGCGATTCTTTTAATAACAGAGTCAATATATATTCCGAGAAATTATCTTTCTTTGTTTTCATGTTCCGACCGGCCGATTAATTTAGATCCTGTCACGTAAAGCTCATTAAAAAAAAGTAAAAAACACGGGGACTAGAACTAATAAAAACACTTTGTTACATCGCCCGGTTATCTCCTTGTAGCGGAAGCAGAAAGATTAACTGAACCATGATTGAAATTATCGATCAGCGTTATTCCTCACAGTACATTGGACGAACAATGTATACTGTATGCTAAACCTATTGAGCTTTTAGAGTACCGGTTATGGGTGGACACTATTTCCAACAGTCAATTAATGTGCTTGATTCAATACATTCCCCCCTAAAAGAATTGGTTAGCGGTGCAACTGTCCTTACAAATGAAAGGAGTATATATATATATTGATGGTACAGTCCTTTCTTTCTTGGTTTCAGGCACGTCACATTGGCTAACTTGATTATCTTTCTCTTTCATGCAATGCCTTCTCTTATTTTTAGTGGCTAAAAGGTTAATATTATATTTATGCATCAATACAACAAGTAGCCCTATTTACTAGTGCTATGATCATATAAACTACATACAATATCAAAAGTTCTAGCAAGTACTTTAGTAGTTCTAACAAAAAAATGTTTTGTTTTCCGGCTCTGCTGTAATACATTTCGTCAATGAATAAAAAAGATTGCTTTTTTGTTTTCCGCTCAAAAAAGGCCTAAATTGGATTTTCTTTCAGCTACGTGCCATGTAATTTGAAGCCCCATTACCAGCTTCAATGCCTTAATGAATGACAAAGAGCTCATCCGAGGATGTATACCATTTTAAACATTATGAAAGTATGAAGAAAGATACTATTTAATACCGCATTAGTTATGCGCCGATTTTTTTTGAAAACTTAACCTAAATAGTTGTTCAGCCAACCGCTTAAATTTAAAAAAGTCGATGAATGTATAATATGCGTATAATCCGTATATAATCTATCATTCTTTGAAACACGACTTAAAGCCATAACATTTTAATACGCAACCCATACTTTAAAACTTACGGGAACATTATGGAATTTAATTCCAAGAGAGAAAGTTTAGCCAACATACCTCGCTTTGAGCTTTTCTTAAATTACTACAACGTTCCGGAAATTCTAGCAATCCAAATCTATTTGAGACATAACAAAATTGAACACAAATTAGGAAGATATTCGTGGTTTCAGCTCATTTGAGCATTTTATCAAATACCTAGCAGGCATGAATCTCTACATCTCTTAACCATAAAATTAGTTCATCCAACTACTACTATTTACCAATAATTTATCCCACCATCATTCTTAAACAATTCTTAACATCCAACATCACATACATGACCATCCATCCACACCCAACCAACAAAATTCTATCAAATAATCACCTTTCCATCTCTACAATGACTATGTATTTAAATTGGGAACTTATGGCTTCCAATCACCATACACTAAGTTATAACACATATTCATACATAAATAATCCCCATATATTAGTTAGAGATGGTAGACATACCTCTTGTAGTGAGACTCATGAAAATCCTAACTTGTAGTATTCTTGACCAATTTGGGGATTTAAATGGAAATCTATGGATCTTCAAGATTAATCCTTGTTAATACAAGTGTTTAGGAGTAGTAATCAACTCAAAATTACTCCAAACACATTACCTTGGTTCATGGGAGGGAGGTGTTGGGCGGATTCCCCTTGATATACAAGCCTTAGCTCAACAAAATGACTGATATCTCTCTCTACCCAGTCTTGGGGGTATTTAATATGTTCCTACATGCGCGGCCACGGATTTGGCCGTGCATTGGCCGCGCACCTGTGACAGAAACTCTCAAATATGCGTGGCCGCGCATTGGCCGTGCATCTGGCCGCGCATATGACACATGTCAAGTAAAATGGCCATAACTTTCTGTATACATATCCAAATGACAAAAAGTTTGATGCGTTGGAAACTAGATTCCAAGGGATTTAATTTAATATGTAGATCACCACCTAACTCATTATATTTAGGGAGTTCTATTTATTTGAAATTGGGTCTTGTGCCAATTGAAAAAGCTTTTCCACTTAATGAGTCCAACTTATTCCACACAAGTTTTTGCCATTCCCAAAACTCTTTAGTATATTCCAACACACCTTAAACATACATTATAAATTCAACATGGTGTGGCTCTATCCCATAGGTCTCATTTAATACTCAAATATGTTATTCTCAAATACTGTTGGCGCACTTTAAAAACTTAAATCATTAGGAAATGTTTTACGGGGCCTTACAATTTGGATCTTCAACTTTGACCTTCAAAGAGTCCACCAAATCGCCTAAACTAAAAATAGCCAACGGATGCATAATATATGTATAATTCATGTATAGTATGTATATAACAGTGTATAATCAATCTTTAGTCTACGTGTACCAGCTAAACAATAATAAACAGTGAATTTAGCCGACAATTTGTATAAAACAAACCTTAGAATAAATCAGCCAACCCCGTTGGATTGAGTAATATGAATGAAAAACTCCAAAAAGTATAAAATTCCAAATAATTTCAATAACACATTGAAAATATTTCAAACAGAGAATCTTACAATTTAAATATCCATCTCTTGCACTGATCATTTGTTTACCCGAAAAATGGATAGAGTTGAATTTGTACGTAGTTCTAAGGATATGTGGTATAGATTGATACAAATCATATGGATAAATAAAAATATTAAATATGGATTGCAAAGAATGCAAAATAAATAAGGTTGGAAAGAAGATGATTTTTAGGGATAAGCACAATGAGTCAATTAATAAAGCCTAAAAGAATAATTCTTGGATCTAGGAGAATATGGTACTTGAATTACAATGTAAGCCAAAAACTGATGTCTACATAAATGTAGCCATCCTCTTTATAGTGGAGGAGCCTACTTTAGATATAATTGAAAATACATAGTGGAGAACCCATGATAAATCAGCTTTTTCATAATTTTTGCCGAGATTCTCTCCCTTAGTGTGTTCGCAACGATTCTTGTCTGTGAGCTCGAGCTCAATTGGCCTCGGTGCTAGTCGGTGTTGCTTCTAGAACTTGATGTGGACTCGGGATCAGGTGATTATCCTGGTTGGCCTCTACCCCTTAAGCTCGAAATCATCTCATCATAGTTCGTTTCAGACCCGAGCTTGATAATGACTTCGAACTCGGTGTTCGATCTATACCCTAAATCTGAAGCTTGTTTGTACCACCTTCGGAACCCATCTCGATATTACAAAGTCTTTCTTTGACCTATTATATTTTGACCCCGATCAATCGCGCGAAGGCCTAAATCTATTTCGATCGTATACATCATTTAATCTAAACCCTACAGAATAACCTCAACTTGCGACATGGTGATAAATCATATTTTGAAGAGAAGTCATTTGACATTATTCCTTAATCTATTCGTTTTGCATTGACTCAATTTCTAAAACAGACGAGCACCGTAAATATGAATTTTTAGTGGCACATCGATGACGAAAATGGACAAAATGAGATAGTTTTTTAATCTTTTTTTCTACTAATGTGATGCCCGTGATAGAGGGTGGGTCGATTAGAATGGGGTCAAGTTTTTAAGCTGGAAACTTTTTGAATATGTCACTTTATGGTACGTCCACTTTTGAACTCGATGATGACGTAGCCCGAAAACTAAATTCGTAAGATCTGTTGGATCAAACCAGACATACGTGCCATGAGCTTGTATTGTGACAAATATGAACCCCGAGCATGACACTCCCCTTAATATGTATTGTATAGGGTAAAATTGGCATATATTAAATGATTGAATAATAGAGCGACACGTGGAACCGGAGACAGATGACAGAGAAATCGAGTGAGAACCAACACCAGGAACAGCAACTGCAGTTGTCACCGGTTAAACCCCGAGGGAAAAACGATCAACGTGAGCGGGTTGAATGTTTGTCACCACATGACATTTAATGAAGAATATTCCCTAGTATTTAATAGGCAGCCGTTGCAGAAAACTTTGGTATTCATAGCCTGCCGTTACATATTCATCAATAGCCCATTTTATTGTCATTTAAGAGGGGCTTAATCCTAGGGTCTTGTTTCCTAGATATAGCTATAAATAGTAGCTTCAACAGTCATTGTAGGGATACGAAATATTTGGCAAAACTTATGCTACATTCTATTCTCAAGCAAAATAACACAACTTTACTTTTTGTTTATATTGCTCTTATTTTTGTCCTCAAAAGCATCGCTCCCGGAGCTAAGCCTGCCATTTCCTTTGATTTTAACGCTAAGTCTTATTTTTAATCTACTTTATTTATTATTTTGGGTCAAATCAGTTCGCTTATCTATAAACCACGTAACAAATTCAACTATACCATTTTATGGGTAAACAGTTTGGCGCCCACCATGGGACCTAGACAGTTGCGTATTTGAGTTGATCCCTGCATCTATTACTAACTCGTTTGATTCCTTGTTTCTTAACAAAAAGTTAAAAATGGCAGGTAATGATGTCAACATAGCACACAATATTGAGGCACGCGAAAATCTACCTCAACATGAGAATTCAATTAGTGACACCAGCAACGAGAGGGACGTCGAAACTCCCGTCAATGGAAGTAAATATCCCCGTCATGTGAGGGAGACAACTCCCGATGATGTGGAGGACGTGCACATTGCGGAAACATTAAGGATCTTGAAAGTGCAGCAAAAGGCTATCATGGGCCATCCCTCAAAGCAGGACCAGGTCATGATGGAACTAAAGCAGGCATTATCATGTGCTTCCAACAACGCAAATGGAAGAGGCCTAGTTCCTCCCGGCGCTCCTACAAATCAAACAGCTCAAAGAGTTGATAATAATAGCCTGAGAGGTGAGGTCGGCTTCGACGGAACAGGGGGAACCGGTAGCGGATATGGTATTGACAACGATAATGATCCTTTCAAAACCAAACTCGTGAGATTCGTGAGGGAAATGAACAAGCGGATGGATCAGACCACGAAAAAGTTTCACACCAGAATGGATCAAATTCCGAGCGCCCCACCAATTTTGAAGGGCCTAGATTCAAAGAAGTACACTCAGTTACCGTTTAAGCCGAGCACAACACCAGAATTGACTCTGAAATGGTTCAAGATGTCAGACATACCAAAGTGCAATGGGACTTAAGATCCTTAGGAGCACATCACAACTTATACAACTGTGGTGAAAGGAAACGGCTTGGCTCATCATGAGATTGAGTCGGTTCTGCTGAAAAACTTCGGAGAAACCCTCACGAAAGGGGCCCTGACATGGTATTCTCATTTACCCAAGCATTTTATTGATTCTTTTAAAATGCTCGTATATTCATTCATAAAGGCACATGCCAGGGCTAGAAAGGTCCAAGACCGGAAGGCAGACATATTCAAGATCGCACAAGGTGTGTTCGAATTCCTGCGGGAGTTCGTGATCAGATTTCAGAAAGAAAGGATGTTGTTACTAGATGTACCGGACGAATGGGCAGCTGACACATTCACTAAGGGGTTTGAACCAGAGGAACTTTGATGCCTTTCGAAAGTTGAAGGAAAGCCTGCTTGAGTTCAAAGCAACCACATCGGCAGATGTACATAACCATTATAAATCAAAGATAAGGATAGAAGATGATGAGCTCGTGTTCTTGACATCAACCAAGGGACGGGACCGAGACAAGATCCGGGATAAGTTCAAGGATGATTTTGAAGCAGACCAGCAGTCTTCTAAAGGACGATTCTTGATTTACGAGAGAGACAAAGAACACGCCAGCAAAGTGTTCCGATCATCGAATAGGTTCGCTTCGGATAAAAGAACTGACCGTGACCGGAACAATAGGTCACTACAAGAAACAAAGGTACCGAGGACCCGGGATTCCTCATTTCCCAAGCTATCAGATTATAATTTTGGGATCCCAACTTATGGTGTGAATATCATGGGAATCATGGCCACAAGACTGGGGACTGCCGACATATGCCCGAGGAGGTGGCAACGCTATTGAAGAACAACCATATCAGGGATATCTTGAGAGACTGAGCCAAGAACAATTACGGTCGGAGCCGGGACAACACAGAACCCTCAAAGATAGGGAAAACCCTCCTCGGTGAACTATCAACATGATTTTTGGAGGGAATGAAATCAATGGTGTAACTTTCTCAGCAGCCAAGACAATGAAGGTATCGGTGACCCACAACAAAATACTCCAAGAAGTCATTGAAGACGACATTTCCTTCAAGGAGAAACATGCCGACGAGCATCTTCTGTCGTATAACGACGCCTTGGTAATTTCTCTTAATGTTCTGGATTTTAAGATTAAACGTGTTTTGGTTGACCTAGGAAGCTCAGCCAACATCGTTCAATGGAGAGTGTTGGAACAAGCCAAATTAACCAGAAGTATCATTCTGCCAATAAAACTCCTCGTCGGGTTCAACTTGGCAATTGTGACAACCTGAGGGGAGATCTTGCTGCCCACGAACGTCGAAGGGGTTACAAAGACTACCTTATTTGACGTGGTGGACGGTGACATGGGCTGCAACATAATTCTTGGTAGACCATGGTTACATAAGATGAAGGTCGTACCATTAACATATCACCAAGTGCTGAAATTCTCGACCCTAGAGGGAATTAAGCAAATAACAGGAAATCAACCGACAACAAGAAAAATGATCGTTGTGTCAGTGTAGATTACAAAGACTTAAATAAGGCGCACCCAAAAGACTCGTTCCCAATGCCAAACATTGATCAAATGATTGATGCAACGGTCGGGCATGAGTTAATGAGTTTTCTCGATGCCTATTCCCGGTACAATCAATAATATGAACCCGGAGGATAAGGAAAAGACTTCGTTCATAACGAAATTTGGCACATATTATTATAATGTGATGCCCTTCGGGATTAAGAATGCTGGAGCCACTTATCAGAGGCTCGCGAACAAGGTGTTCGAGAAACAAATAGGTAAAATAATGGAAGTCTACATAGATGACATGTTGGTCAAGAATTTGAATGCAGGTTACCATTTATAACATCTCCAGGAAACCTTTGATATCCTGAGGAAGCACAACATGAAAGTCAACCCGAAAAATGCACGTTTTGAGGTTGGCTCCGGTAAGTTCTTAGGTTTCTTGGTTACACGAAGGGGGATCGAGGTAAATCCCAATAAAACCAAAACCATCGAGGAGATCCTAGACAGCTGACAAGCATAAAGGAAGTCCAAAGGCTAACCGGAAGATTGGCTCGTCGGAAAGGCATTTCTGAACGGGCATCCCCTCGGAATGTCTGCCAGAAATGTTTCCGACGATATCTGTTTTGCATCTTTTTGGTAGTGTTCAATTGAATTTACAAAGAGAGAAGAAAGAGATAGAAGAGAGGTACAGCATAGTGAAAGGAGTCTTATTTGGCAGCCAAGTATGACTTCCCTACACCATTTTGGAAATCTCATTAATAGAATTTAGACCCCATATATATATATATATATTGATGGTACGGTCCTTTCTTTCTTGGTTTCAGGCAGGTCACTATGGCTAACTTGATAATTTCTTCTCTTTCATGCAATGCCTTCTTTTCTTCCATTGCCTATGGTAAATTCAGTACAACGAGGGAGGTTTGGGGGGTGGGGGAGAGGATCTAAAATTAATAGAAGATCTTATTTAATAGCCAAGGATGACTTCTTCTTTTTTTAGGCTAAAAAGATAATATAATATTTATGTATCATCACAAAAGTAACGCTATTACTAGTGCTATGATCATCTAAAATATATAGTACATTATCAGAAGTTCTAACAAAAGAAGTTCCTATTTTGTCTGCTTTTACAGACATAGCAAAAGCAAATAACGGAGGAACTGCTAAATAATTAAACAGAATAGACTGACTCCTTCATTTGCTAGCAGATGTTCCACTTGGGTTTGTTCCTTCCGGAATCACGTAATTATTCATGTTATCTTAGACCGTGTATGCGTAGGTTGTGAGAAATAAACGGGTTTCTGATTTGACAGGAGATACGCATATTCATGAATTCTTACATGTAACAATCATGCATATCATCCTCGTATGCTAATTGATACATTTTACATATAGTTGGGACTTATTAATAAGTTTGTTGGCTCAAGTGAAGTTTATTTTGATAATTGACAAAGGAACTCAAGCATGAACCAGGTCCACACACAGGGTACACAGACACGGGTATATTCGAGCATAAGGGATACATATGAAGGAGATAAGATTAAGTTATTATATCTGATATATCTTGATCGAAAAGGTTGCATTAATGACAAGGAGAAGGACTCCTTACTCAAAGAGAACTTTATCCAAGATAAGGGAGAAGCTAGAAGTTGAAAATAACTAGACCTTTTCCATCAAGGAAGAGTATAACATTGGAACTCTAGTTATTTCCTATTCTACTAACTCTATAAATTGCAGGATATTGTCATATTACAGGTACGCATAAACGCTGAAATTAAACGTGAGTTGAGAGAAAAATAGCAATGCATTTTGCAAGCAACTCTTGTGTGATTCAAGTATGCGAACCTGAAGTTACATGAACCTGATAGAAGAACTAGTTCCAAGTGTCTGCCTTTTTTCTAGTTTCATTGTAGTAGGTGTTTTCAAATTGTACCTTTCAGCTTTACCTAGAGGTAATTGTATTAGAGGTTGGTTGCCACAACGGGATTAGAGGTAATCCTTAGGTTTACAAAGAGTTTTGTAAATATTGTTTTGGCTCAGTGATTTAGTGAAGTGTTGGAAAAAATCCTACTGAGTAGTAGGTCGTGGTTTTTTTTACCTTTTGAGCAAGGTGTTTTCTATATAAAAATACTTGTGTTCTTTACTTTCTGTATTTGCTATTTCTGCAACAGTAGTATAAGGAACTTCTATAATCAATGCACATAAAAATTGGACACCACACAAATCACCCCCCCCCCCTTGTGTGGCATTGAAG
>AWOL01S0014507.1:90303-103106 GCA_000715115.1 Nicotiana otophora
ATTTTTGCAACAGTAGTATAAGGAACACATAGAAGAACCAAGTCCTTCTATAATCAATGCACATGAAAATTGGACACCACACAAATTACCTACCCCCCCTTGTGTGGCATTGAAGTATAAAACATCAATTGGTATCAGAGCGGGTTCTCCTTGAAGAGGCTTACACTTTAGGAGAAGATCAACATGAGTGCACCATCTGGAAACCGGGAAGGGCAATCCACTGCTAGGCCACCACTCTTTAATGGGCAATACTTCTCTTGGTGGAAAAACAGGATGAAAGATCACATTATAGGAGAGGACTATGAGCTATGGGACATTGTTACCGATGGTCCACTAACTACCTTGAAGAAAAATATTGAAGGAGTAAATTTTCCAAAGACAAGAACGGATTGCACTGCTGAGGACTTGAAGAAATAGGAGAAGAATGTTAAAGCCAAGAAATGGCTTGTTTGTGAACTTGGTCCAGATGAATAAACCAGAATCCAAAGTTTTACCACTATTAAGCAAATTTGGGACATATTGCAAGTGGCTCATGAAGGAACACCTCAGGTAAAGAAATTCAGAGGAATTCTACTGTATTCTTAAAATGAGAAATTTGCTATGAAGGAAGGAGAAACTATTCAAGTGATATACACAAGGTTCACTACACTGACACATGAGCTAAAGTCTCTTGGAAGGATTATTCCTGGAGAAGATAGAGTCGAGAAGATACTGCCTAGGGTTTTGCCTATAACTTGGGAGAGCAAAATCACTGCCATTCAGGAATCAAATAATATTTCCACTCTCCTACTGGATGAATTAATTGGAAATCTTACTGCCTATGAAACAATGAAAAGGAACAGTTGTCTAAAGAATGTCTGATTTTGAAGGCTAAGTGCAAACACCTGGAACTTAGGGTTAGTGAAACTGTAAGTGAAAATACTGTGTTGAAGAACTAGGTTCATGTACTGGACTCAACTATCCTAGAGCTTAGATCTGAAAATCTAAAACTGAAATTAGGAACAGGTAAAAAGGTAGTTGATCATACACAACTCACTCTAGAAGAAAATGTAGGGAAAATAAAAGATGAGTTGTATAAAAGGGATGAGTAGGTAAGAATCCTAAAGGAGGATCTAAGCAAGGTCAAGCATGAGCTAAACATAACTTGTAAATGGAACAGGTCATCTGATGTGCTTCATGGCTACAAGAACACCACAGTAATAACAGGAGAGGACTCGGCTTTAGGAACGTGGCACCTAAGTGGGATCCCAAAAGCAAGCACCTCACACTTCCTGAGAACAAGATTTGCACACACTGTGGTAAAATAAGTTACTATAAAAGTGAATGCACCGCAAAATAAAAGGCAAGTCAAAAGAACAAAGAATTTGTTCAAGGGAAGAATAGGCTACCAAGTTGGGCTAAAAAGAGTTTGATTCATCCTTTTGCCTATAGAAAGGGACCCAAACTAGTTTTGGGTTCCTAAGACTAACCCGTGATTTCCTTTTGAAGGTCCAAGTGAAGGGGGATAACCAATTATGGTACATGGATAATGGCTGCTCAAAGCACATGACATGAAGCAAGAACCAGTTCCTTTCACTTGAGGACCTTAAAGGAGGTAATGTCTCCTTTGGAAATGGGAAGAAATGTAAGATCATTGTGTTGGAAAATTAGGTAAGACTGACTCTCACTCTATTGAGCACGTCTACTTGATAGATAGACTGAAATACAGTCTAATAAGTGTATTATAATTGTGTGATAGAGTTAACATGGTAGCATTCACCTCTACAAAATGATTTATAATTAATCTTACCACTGACAAGATAGTTTTGCAGGGAAACAAAGTGAGCAACATATATGCTGTAGATCTATCCACATTTTTAGATAATGAACTCGCTTGCTTAAGTGTGTTGGAATGATCTCCTCCTTTGGCACAAGAGGCTTGGACATGCCTGTCTAAGTCAACTCAACAAACTAGTCTCCAAGGACTTGGTGATAGGGCTTCCTAACATTAAGTTCAAGGAAGATAAAGTTTGTGAGGCTTGTGCAAGGGGGAAGCAGGTAAGATCCTTTTTCAAAAGCAAGAAAGTGGTAAGCACCACCAGGATGATAGAACTGGTCAATATGGATCTTTGTGGACCAATGAGAACATTGAGCAGATGTAGTAAGAGATATGTGATGGTGCTTGTTGATGATTTCTCTAATTTTACTTGGACATTGTTTTTAACATCGAAAGATTAAGCTTTTGACATTTTTTCACTTCTTTTGTTAGAAAAACTCAGAAACAACTTGTTAGTCAACTTGCATCAATTAGGTCTGATCATGGAACTGAATTTGAGAATGCTAAATTTGCTGAATTTTGTGTTGAACATGGCATACATCATAATTTTTCTTCTCCTAGGACTCCACAACAAAATAGAATAGTTGAAAGAAAGAAAAGGATATTGGAAGAAATGGATAGGACTATTCTTCTTTCTAGTAAACTGCCCCATAGTTCCTGGGCAGAAGCTGTGAACACTGCATGTTACATCATAAATAGGTGCATGACTAGACCTATTATTGAGAAGACTCCCTATGAGTTACTTAAAGGGAGAAAGCCAAACATATCCCTTCTTAGGGCATTTGGATGCAAATGCTTTGTGAACATTAATGGTAAAGACTCCCTAAGTAAGTTTGATCCCAGAAGTGATAAGGGAGTATTCTTGGGATATTATTCATATAGTAAAGCTTATAAGATTTATAACAAAAGAACTATGTGTTCAGAAGAAAGTGTACATGTAATTTTTTGATGAAACTAACATTCTTTCTACGAGGCAGGAACAGGATGATGAAGCAATTGGGCTGGTAAGAAACTCAAATGAAACCACAGCTCAGATTGAAGCTGCATCAGAGGAAGGAACAGGTGATGGAACTGGTCCTCTCACTTAGGACAACTTGATAGGGGGACTGAATAAAGAGAAACTGATCCTCAAACCTTGAGGGAACCTGTCTATAAACTTGTTCCTCAGCAACACAACATTGAAGAAACATCTTAAGGGAATCCATCTAGTTGTGAAACCTTACAAGTATCAAAATTCTCATCCCATCGAGAATATAATTACTGATCCAACCTCTAGAATCAAAATCAGATCCTCTTTGAAGAATCTTTGTGCTTTTGATGCATTTGTATCTCTTATTGAACCTAAAACCTTTACTGAGGCTTTGCAAGATGAAGAATGGGTGAGTGCAATCCAATATGAACTCAACCAATTTGAGAGAATTCAAGCTTGGCATCTGGTACCAAGACCCAAGTACAGACCAGTAATTGGCACAAAATGGGTCTTCAGAAACAAACTTGACGAAGATGGAATAGTTACAAGAAACAAGACAAGATTGGAAGCAATTCGACTCCTTATAGCCTTTACTACTTACATGGAATTCACTCTCCATCAGATGGATATCAAGAGTGCATTCCTGAATGCCTATCTAAAAGAAGAAGTGTTTGCCAAGTAACCTCCTGGTTTTGAAAGCAAGGAATGTCCTGATCATGTGTACATGCTTGACAAGGCATTTTATGGGCTCAAGCATGCTCCAAGAGCATGGCATGAAAGATTATCAAAATTCTTGCTTGAGCATGGCTACAAGAGAGGTAAAATTGACAATACTTTATTCTTGAAAGACAAAGGTGAAGATCTCTTGGTAGTTCAGATATATGTTGATGATATAATCTTTGGAGCAACTACTAATAAGTTAAGTAAAGAATTTGCTAAACTAACAAGGAGTGAATTTGAAATGAGTATGATGGGTGAGCTTAATTTCTTTTTAGGCTTACAAATTAAACAAAATTCAATTGGAACTATGATCCATCAACAGAAGTAAGTAAAAGAGTTTCTTAAAGGTTTAAAATGGAAGATTCCAAAGAAATTAATACTCATATGGAAACAACCACAAAATTGGATGTAGATGAACCTGGTTCATCTCTTGATCAGAAGTTGTATAGGAGAATAATTGGATCTTTGTTATATCTCATTGCTAGCAGACCTGACATTGTTTTCAATGTAGGCCTTTGTGCTAGATTTCAGGCAAATTCAAAGGAGTCACACTTGACTGCTGTCAAGAGGATCTTGAGATACCTAAAAGCCACCACTGACCTTTGTCTATGGTATCCAAAAGGTAGTAATTTCCACTTAGTGGGATATGCTGATACTGATTATGCAGGTTTTCTTGTGGAAAGAAAGAGCACCACAGGTATGGCACACTTTCATGGCTCATGTTATGTGTCTTGGGCTACCAAAAATCACAATTCGGTGGCTTTATCTATTGCTGAAGCTGAGTATGTTGCTGCTGCCTCATGTTGTGCTCAATTGTTGTGGATCAAACAATAATTAATGGACTTTGGGATTGATGTATGTTGTATTCCCATCTTTTATGATAGCACTAGTGTAATTAGTATGACCAAGAACTCGGTTCATCACAAAAGAACTAAGCACATAAATGTTAAGCATCACTTTTTGAGGGAAAACTATGAAAAGGGTTTGATCATTGTAAAATTTTGTGCTATTGTTAAGCAAATAGCTGACATCTTCATAAAATCTCTAAGTAGAGATCACTTTTAAAGGAACATGTTAGAATTAGGGATGATTAAGATCACCTAAAAAGAACCAGTTCTAACTCATAAAATTTGGTTAGGAAATTTTTGAATTTTTATACATAATTAGATTTGATTTTGCTCACTCTCATACTTTCATCAGTATACTCTTGTGCCATGTGCTAAAATGTCTCATTAATCTCTAATGATATTATCTTTATTTTATTGGAAAATTCACTCTTACACAAGAGATTTCTCATTGAAGAACCTGGTTCATCAAAATTACATGGTACGTACGCTCCACCCTGCATATTTTGAAATTATATTTGGATTATGATCAAAATGAGAGTCCCATTTAATCCTAACCTCCTTGAGATTATACGAAATGAGCCAGTTTCATCCAAATAGTGTCCAAAAAATGCAATAAGTGTCTAGATTCTAGGGAGAGTCCTCAACGTCTTTTCAAACTGGCTCCCGATTTGATTAGACTCCTGAACTTCTGAAAATGATGTCTTTACCCAATCAAAGTATCTCTCTTTAAATTTATTTAGCCTAAGTCATTTCTTCACTTCTAATTAACAACCGCCAAACAATTCCCTCTAATCTTCTCTCATCTTCAAAACATACATAATCATCTTCTCTTATCCTCTAACCATCAATGGCTAACACTTCTGAAAATCCCTCATCACCACCCAAAGAATCCATACCCACACATTCAACCACACATATTTCTAAGAAAGGTAGATTTAAGATAATTGGTTGAAAAGTAGTTGCTGGAGGAGAACAATTCAAGAAAATCAATGAGCAACTGAAGGAAAGTCGGGCAGATGAACCCCAAAAATCTGGAGATTCTTTCAAGTCTGCAACTGAGGGGAAGAAATTGTTTCATCTGAAACAGAGCAGGTAACATCTGGTCCAAAATAGGTTTGTGTTTGTAAGAACCATGGATGGGGTTGAAACAATTGAGACTAGGAAATTGGGTGGTAAAAATAAAAGAATAAAGAAAAAGAGAGTGAAGGTGCTCAAGACGATGTGATGGGAATGGGAAAAGGAGTGGGTGAATCTTCACCCAGTCCTGTTGGCTTGACTGAAGAAACATATGGTAGTATGGAGTGAAGAATCTGCTGGAGAAGAAGAAAGTATGAGATAAAAATGGGGAAGTGGGTCTAGAGAAGCTGCTGAGGGGTTGGTTAGATTAGGGAAGAATATTCAAGAACTTGTTCCATATGTGCAGGAACCCCTCGAGGACCTACTGAGAAAAGTGTCTGACAGTTATAATCCAAAAAAGAAAGAGAGTTCAGGAATTAAAGTCCCCAGTATTTCTAGGGAAAACAAGAAGAGAAAGGTTGCCTCTTCTATCCCTGTAGAGACTCCTCCTACAAGAAGGAAAAGCTACAAGGAGTCAGAAGAAGCAGAGTGGGGCTGAACTGGAAAAGGCCCTAGAAGAAAGTAAGAGAAATGTTGATGCAAAGGGAAAGAAGAGGGTGGTTGAGCCTGTTGAGGCAGTTGAAATTGAGGAGATGGACCTGGTTCTTCGTGATGAAGAGGAGGCAGAAGAAATGTTTGTTGTGACTCATAAGGCAAAGAAAATCAAGACTTCCACAAAGAAGTTTGTTTCAAAGACAAAGTCTGTAGAGCCCTCTACCTTGGCTAGAAGAATTAGGTATGCCTTGAAGTTTAGAAATGTGAAAATGGTGGAAGAAAAAGAAAGTGAAGAACAAGAAGAATTTGATGCAGAGAAGGACAAGATGGTTATATTTGGGAAAAGAATCATCTTCAAAGGTAAACTCCTCAGGAACTTGGAAGAGGAGGCATGATAATGGTGCTGGAAAACTTACAACTGCAGGGTTGGAATGACATGGTCCTTCAGATGGATGGAAAGCTTGCCAGAACTAAGATTGTGGAGTTCATAGCAAGTTGTGAGATAAACAATGGCAGTGTCACCAGTGTGGTGAAGGGGGTGACAGTGAGTTTTGATGACAAGGAATTGGGAGAGATCTTAGGTGTACCTGCTAAAGGGTACAATGATTATAAGAAACTCAAATGGCCAAGTCTAGAGAATCTCCCTACCTCCCTTGCCATTACACGGAAGTTTGGTGATAATGAAGAAGAGCTTCAGCCTAAGTCTATATACAAAAGTGAGATGAAGCCACCCCACAAAGTATTGTTCGAATTTGTTAACAAAGTTGTGCTGACTAGGCAGGAAAGGAGGCACATTACCACATTCATGGACTTGGTCCTTATAGAATGCCTGGACAGTGGAAGGTGAATAAATTGGCTTGGATTTATCATCCATCTTCTTAATAGGGTTCTGACTGGCACCAAAACTCATGTCATACCCTATGGTTTCATTCTCACGCTGTACTTGCACACTTCAAGGTACCCATCAAGAAATGGGAAGTTGGTACAAGCAAGGATCACTTTAGGGCAAACACTTTGACTACTTGTGACAATGAAGTCCACACCACTCCCTAAGAACCCGGTTCATCCAAAAAGGTACCTGCTAATAGCAAAGTGCGAGCCTTGGTGCAAAAAAGTGGGGTTGAGGATGCTTAAATTGAGCGACTGAAGAAGAGGCTGGCTGAAGTAGAAACTGAGAGGGATGCTCTCAAGGCTGAACTTGCATAGGAGAAGGAGAAGAATGGTGGCATTCTTCATGATTGCTGAAGCTACTTCAGGCCAGAAACCAAGAACCTGGTCCTTCCCAGCCTTGAAACCTTTTTAGCCTAGTTGGACAAGCCGGTGACGCGGATGAGATTTCTATTTGTTCTTTTTGCTCATGATCCAATGTTTTTATTTCTTTTTATGCTTTGTAGATGACTAGTATCAATGATAATCAACTGACTTTGTACTCTAACTGTTTGTTGATGCTTCTTAGATGGCTAATATCATTAGATTGATAATTGATGCTTGACTCCATAATTGCATTTGATGTAGCTCCAGTGGCTATGAGTAATTTCTATTAAGATCTGGTTATCTAACATAATTATACAACTTTTCGATGATGCAAAAAAGGGGGAGATAGGTCGTACTTCTTACCTTGGACTGTGATGTTTATAACCTAATGAACCTGGTCCTTGATGATTTGTGACTTTAAAATGGAATGTGTTCTAACATTGTGTTGATGTTGAGCTGAGTTGACACAGGGCCTGTGCTTATGAAAAGCACAGAGTTTATCGTCATCAAGATGGGGGAATTTGTTAACCCAAGTGAAGTTCGTTTTGATGATTGACAAAGAAACTTAAGCATGAACCATGTCCATACACAGTGTACACACACACGGGGAGATTGGAGCATAAGGAATGCACGTGAAGGAGATAAGCTTAAGTTATTATATCTGATATCTTCTGATCGAAAATGTTGCATAAATGATAAGGAGAAGCACTTCTTACTCGAAGAGAAATTCATCCAAGATAAGGGAAGAGTTAAAAGTTGAAGATAACTAGAACTCTTTTACCAAGGAAGAGCATAACAATGGAACTCTAGTTATTTCCCATTCTACTAACTCTATATGTAACGACCCGACCGGTAGTTTTTCTTTCTAGATCCTCATTCCCCTAAATAAGACTCCTCGTATGTGCTTTTACTATTTTATGACTTACGGGGACAGTTAGTTTGAGATTTGGAAGGGTTTGGGTTGAAATCGGAACACTTAGTTCATTAAAAAGTGGCTTTAAAGGGGTAAGTTTGACTTGGGTCAAGATTTCTAGTAAACGATCTCAGAACCATGATTTGACGGTTTTAATAGGTTTGTATGATGATTTTAGACTTGGGCATATGTTCGTATAGGGTTTCGGATGACTCGGGAGCGTTTCGGCGCATAAAGTCCAAAGTTGGCGTAATGAAGGTTTTAAAGTTCTTTAAATTTGTTTTGGAGTAGGTTTTGGTGTTATCGAGGTCCTTTGGGATTCTGATCTAGGGAATAGTTTCGTATGGTGATTTAAGACTTGCACACAAAATTTGGTGTCATTCCGAGTAGTTTAAGTATGAATCGGCTCATTCGGGGTAAGTTGGAAGAATTTGAAGTTCATAAGTTGATTCTGTTGGTTTTGGGTTGCGATTCTTAGTTTTAATGTTGTTTTCCACGTTTCGAGGGTGTGAGTGAGTCCGTTTTATGTCTACAAACATGTTGGTATGTTTGGACGAGGCCTCGGGGGCCTCGGATGCTACTCGAGCATTGCACAGATCGAGTTAGAACTCAAAGGGGGCTGTTGGTCCACCAGTTCTCGTGTGCCCGCACCTGCGAGCTTTTTGTCGCAGATGTGAGCTCTTGGTCGCAGAAGTGGCTTTGGTAATTTTTCCAGTGGTCCGCAGTAGAGGATAAGCATGCGTAGAAGCGTCCACGCTTCTGCGATAAAAGGGCCGCAGGTGCGAGGAGGCCGCAGATGCGCTCCACCCTCCGCAGAAGCGGGACCGTAGAAGCGGTAACATATCTGTAGAAGCGGATCTAGCCATCCTGGGCTAGAACCACAACTACGATGGTGTTTCTACATATGTGGCCCCAGGTCCACAGAAGCGAAAATGCTGGAGGTAGTGAGATCCTTTTAATACGTGACTTAGGCCATTTTTGAGTTCATATATTGCATTCCTTGGGCGATTTGGATATCCTAGAGAGAGAATTTCACCTAGCTATTGGAGGTAAGTAATTTCTATCCAATGTAAGTTACATACATAGATTATTGGTAGATTTTAACATGAAAAATTATAAAAGTTTGGGTTTGGATGAAAAATCTAGCTTTTGATAAAAATGAGATTTAGCCATGAAATTGGTTATGGGGTTGAGTGAAAATTATATATTTGAGTTTGTGAGGTTATGGGTAAGAAATATTTTCAAAATGTTCCGGAATCCGGGCACGTGGGCTAGGGTAAATTTTAGGAATCTTCTAATAGGGGTTGGGTAATGACTCTAATAGTTAGAATACAAAATGTCGAACATGTATTGATTAATTTATATAACATTTGAATAGTTTTGGATTGTTCGGCACCAAGTTGAAGCTTTAGAGTGAATTTGAGGCCGAAAAGCGAGCTTTGAGACAAGGTAAGTCTCTTGTCTAAACTTGTTACATGGAACTTACCCCATAGATGATATAAATTAATACTTGCTTCTAATTGTGGGAGCTACATACACACGAGGTGACGAGAGTCTATGCGTAACTACTAATTATGCTTATGTCTGGGTATTTTAGGACCCAAATCATGAAATACTTGTAATGTTCTCACCCTACTTGATAATTAAAGTGCCTAAATTATATTGGAACTTGATAAAGGAATTGTAAATGACCGAACATCACTTACTTGAGTTTTGACTGGTTACTTGACCGTTAATAGACATTGTGCTTCTTTGTGTATTAGCCTTATAATAACTTTTAATTCGGATGTTCATAAAGTATCCTCTCTTCTTGTGGAGCAGACCGAACGCCTCAACAGTAGATAGATGCATCTATTGTTCGTGCTGCACGACCCTCGGCAATGTACACGTTATTCTGGATTGGACCGTACGACCACGACATAATCGTGCATAATAATATTTAGAGTTTAATTATATTTGATATTATTTCATGGCTTGAGAGGTTAAAATTATATGAGACAGAAATTGATGTGGGATTTACCATTTTGAAAGAATTATTTATTTTCTTGCTTGTTATTGAGTTATTATTATTATTTACACAACTCATGCTTATTTATAACTTATGTATTTCTTTATTGTTAGCCTATAGTAAGTGTCGATGTCGACCCCTCGTCACTACTTCTTCAAGGTTAGACTTGATACTTACTGGGTACATGTTGTTTATGTAGCCACGCTACACTTCTGCACTAACCGTGCAGGATCTGAGGCAGGTGCATCTTGTGGTCACACCAGCGCGCATCCCCGATACCTTGAGGCCTAGTGGTGAGCTGCTTTCTGAGCCATTCTGTAGCACCTAGAGCCTTTATTTTGTACTTATTTTTTGTCTATTTTATTTCGGACAGTAGTTAGAGTTTTGTATATTCTACTAGTGATCATACACTTGTGACACTAGGTCTTGGCATACATTCTAGTAGACTTTATGGTTTTGGAGTATTTATATATCTATGATTGCACTCAGTTGCTTTCGTTTTATTTATTTAACTTTCTACTTCTTGAATCTCTTAATAAATGGAATTTAATTACTTGGAAACCTATTAAAAAGAGTAATCATGTAGTTAGTTCACAGTTGGCTTGCCTAGAGGCATCGTTGGGCGCCATCACGACCTATAGGAGAAATTTTGTCGTGACACTATAAATTGCAGAATTTTCTCATTTTATAGGTACGCACAAACGCTGAAGTTAAACGTGAGTTTAGAGAAAAATAGCAAGGCATTTGTCAAGCAACTCTTATGTGATTCAAGTGTGCGAACCTGAAGCTACATGAACCTGATAGATGAACCAGTTCCAAGTGTCTGTCTTTTATTCTAGTTTCATTGTAGTAGGTGTTTTTAAATTGTACCTTTCAGCTTTATCTAGAGGCAATTGTATTAGGTACTTTGAGTATTCAAGTTAGAGTTAACTTGAAGTTGTCGCAACAGTTAGAGGCTGGTTGCCACAATGGGATTAGAGGTAATCCTTAGGTTTACAAAGAGTTTTATAAATGTTGTTTTTGGCTCAGTGATTTAGTGAAGTGTTGGGCAAAATCCTACGGAGTAGTAGGTCGTGGTTTTTTCACTTTTTGAGCTGGGTATTTTATACGTAAAAATACTTGTGTTCTTTACTTTCTGCATTTACTATTTCTGCAACAGTAGTATAAGGAATACATAGAAGAACCAGATCCTTCTATAATCAGTGCACTGTCGCGACCCAAAATTTTCACCTTCGGACCGTGATGGCGACTAATATTTCACTTTCCAAGCAAGCCAACATTAGAATATTATTAACCAATTTTTAAATAATTTTTAAATTTATTAATAACAAAGAACGATTGCGGAAGTAAAGTCTGAAATATAGTGAATAATCCATAAAAATAATGGTGTCTAAATACCATCCCAGAATTTGGTGTCACAAGTGCACGAGCTTTTAGAATAATACAAATAAGGGCCTGAATAAAATAAATTTGTCTAGAAATAAACACACAGCTAAAGTAAAGTAGACGGGGACTTCAGAACTGCGGACGTCGTGCAGTTATACCTCAAGTCTCCTCTAAGTAGCTGAAATCCAAGCAAGTCTATTGTATGCCGCTGGGACCAACTCCAAAATCTGCACAAGAACTGCAGAGTGTAGTACCAGTACAACCGACCCCATGTACTGGTAAGTACTGAGCCTAACCTCAACGAAGTAGTGACGAGGCTAAGGCGGGTCACTTACATTACTTGTATGCAATATTTGTAACAACAACAATCATAGAAATAAATCAGGTAACTCATTTATAATAATTGAAGCCAATTCAGCAGTCATAACCAACTATCATTTCCATCAATTCTGTTGCAGCGTGCAACCCGCTCTTACAACATATTATTCTGTTACAGCATGCAACCCGCTCTCACAATATATTCACATTCAATTCTGTTGCAGCGTGCAACCCGCTCTCACAATATATTCATTTTCAATCCTCTCATATAATTATTTTTAATCAAGTATATATATTGACTTTTAAATAAGTCTATTGCGATGTGTAATCCGATCTCCCAAATATTGGGTTTTAATAAGTCTGTTGTGGCGTGCAACCCGATCCTCCGATATGGACTTTTTAATAAGTCTGTTGCGACGTGCAACCCGATCCTCCAATATATCCATTTCAATCAATTCTGTTGCGGCGTGCAACCCGATCTTCCAATATATCCATTTATCAATTCTTATAGAAGAAATTTTTCTAATAAATGTGACAATTAATATAAAATTACAAGACAACAAGCATACAAATATTATGATTTAATTATGAAACAAACAATGACAAATAGCAAATTATTATGGAAATCAGGGAGAAAATAGGCAGTTTAATATTTAATATGCTAAATGTCATATAACAATTAAGACACATAATTCAAATAGCATGTAACAATTAATGCAGGAATTCAATAATTAATATTTGACAAAGAATAGGAGAGAAACAATTATTATAATAATTAATTCATGATTTAAAACGATTTATGATTTTTCAAGTAATTATGCAAACAATTAATTTGACGACGTATAGACACTCGTCACCTCGCCTATACGTCGTTCACATGCATTTCACATAACAAATAGTTTAAGGGTTCTATTCCCCCAAGTCAAGGTTAACCACGACACTTACCTCGCTTTGCAAAT
>AWOL01S0014507.1:103966-142213 GCA_000715115.1 Nicotiana otophora
ACACATAATTCAAATAGCATGTAACAATTAATGCAGGAATTCAATAATTAATATTTGACAAAGAATAGGAGAGAAACAATTATTATAATAATTAATTCATGATTTAAAACGATTTATGATTTTTCAAGTAATTATGCAAACAATTAATTTGACGATGTATAGACACTCGTCACCTCGCCTATATGTCGTTCACATGCATTTCACATAACAAATAGTCTAAGGGTTCTATTCCCTCAAGTCAAGGTTAACCACGACACTTACCTTGTTTTGCAAAATCCAATCAATTACGCGACCACTGATTTTCCTTTTAAATTTGTCTCCAAAAGCTTCAAATATATTCATAAACAATTCAATATACTCAATACGAATCATAATAGTTAATTCCATATGAATTTACTAATTTTCCGGATAAAAATCTGAAATTTATTAAAATATTCGACAGTGGGACCCATATCTCAAATCTCGGAAAAACATACGAAATCCTAACACCCGTTCTGATACGAGTCCAACCATACAAAATTTATCAAATTTCAGTGTCAAATGGACCTTCAAATCTTAAATTTTCATTTTTGGAAGATTTTATAAAAATCTGATTTTTCTTCCATAAATTCACGGATTCATGATATAAATGAGTATGAAATCATGAAATATAATCAATATAGGATAAGGAACACTTACCCCAATGTTTTCCCGTAAAAATCGCCCAACCCGAGCTCAAAAATTGGAAATGGTTGAAAATGGGTCGAAACCCCATTTCCAGAACTTAAGTTATGCTTTTCAGATTTTTATTCATCGCGATCTCGGAAATTCGTTCGCGATCGCGTAGAACAAAATTTGCCTAGGTTCATTTAACACTACGCGATCGCGTATAAGGCCATGCGATCGCAGAGAACGATTTCTCAGCCTTACGAGATAGCGTACAGATTTATGTGATCGCGTAGCACAATTTCGATGCTTCAACTTGTGCCTCATTCCATCTTCGCGATCGCAGCTTTGAGCTCGCATTCACAGTGCACTGGGAGCTAGCCTTTCGCGTTCGCATGCCTATCTTCATGAACGCGAAGATTAAAACTCACGGCTTAAAAATTTTTCTTCACGATCGCGAAGCACAATGCACCATATGACAACAGAAGCTCAAAAACCAGATTTTTCTAAGTTCAAAATCACCCCGTAGCCTATCTGAAACTCACCCGGGCCCTCGGGGCTCCAAACCAAACATGCACCCAAGTCCTAAAATATCATACAAACTTGCTCGCGCGATCAAATCACCAAAATAACACCTAGACCTATGAATCGGACATCAAATCAAAGGAAGTTTTCAAGAAAACTTTGAAACTTATATTTTCACAATCGGACGTCCGAATCACGCCAAATCAACTTCGATTCTCACCAAGTTTGACAGACAAGTCTTAAATATTATTGTGGACTTATACCGGGATCCGCAACAACAATCATTAAGCTTTCAAGCTTTTAATTTTTTATCAAAATTCCATATCTCGGGCTAGGGACCTTGGAATTCGATTCCGGGCATACGCCCAAGTCCCAAATCACGATACGGGCCTACCGGAATTGTCAAATTACTGATCCAGGTCCGTTTGCTCAAAATATTGATCAAAGTCAACTCAATTGAGTTTTAAAGCTCTATTTCACATTTTAATTCATTTTTCATATAAAAACTTTTCGAAAAATTGTACGGACTACGCATGCAAGTCGAAGAATGATAAATGGTGCTTTTCGAGGTCTTAGAACACAGAATTACTTATTAAATTTAAAGATGACATTTTGGGTCATCACATGCACACGAAAATTGGACACCACACAAATCACCCCAATCTTATGTGGCATTGAAGTATATAACATCAAGGTTGTTGGACACTTGGAGGGTGTCGGTTGATGTAAATTTTGAGTCTTTATCATCCATTGCCCTTCTAGACTCATACCAAAACATTCATATATATCATATACATATGCGTATTTATGCAATTTATACACACATGAGACTTGATAGCTGGTTAATTATTGGACACTTGAACGGTGTCAGATTGATGTAAAGTTTGAGTCTTCACTACTTGTTCCATATCTCCTTTATATGCGGAATTGGTGCATTTGCATGTTTTGTGACCTTGTTATCCGAAAAGCATGTTTATTATCTAGTTTTTCGATGGTGCACCTTATTATTGAAATCCGTTATTTCTTGGTTATCTCTATGTTATTGTATATGCTTATAACACGCAAATGTTATATAAAGTGAGTATTTGTTTACTAAACCTCGCCACTATTCTTTTGAGGTTAGTTATGATGCATACTGAGTACATGAGCTCGGTTATACTCATACTATACTTCTGCATCTTGCCTACAAATTCTAGAGCTAAGTTGTTGCAAAGTTTGAGTCCGAGCATTGAAGACATCAGTGTTCTAGTTTTCTGCCATTTTATTCATGCTAGTTTGGAACTTGTTTTTCTGTTTATGTATATTCAAACAGATAATGTATTTTCTTCATACCGGCATTGATTTAGATTTCTTAGTTGCTCATGACTTGTGATATCCGTTCTTGGGGTAGTTTGTATTAATTTTGCATTCTTATTTCATTATTTATTTGATGAATTCCAGTTTGGGTTGTCTTTTATATTTGTTGGTTCGCCTAACATATTGGGCTTAGAAGTCAACACGACTTAGTGAAATTTGAATCATGATAAGGAGTCGGGTTACGTGAGGCTCTTTCAACAGCAATTCAAATCTTTATCTTTGTGCAAATTACATTCAAGGCACAAATTGGGAGGATCTGGTTAATTTTTTCTTTAATATTTATACTTTTTACCTTAAAATGACAAATTAGAACAAATTAGTTCAACTATTGCATAGAGTAATGAGAAAAAAAAACTTCAGAGTTTATTAAATATCATATATTTTGAAATACAAATATGAAAATATTTCAAATGAACGAGTTAATTAATATTCATCACAAAATGGTGAAGAATTTGACAGTTTAGTGACGAAATTCCTCAATTTGTGACAAACTTATGACGGTCTATTCTTCTGTCACAAAACTTTTTCGACGCTCGGCTAGTGACGAAATTATGACAAATTCTCCCTCAAAAATATTGTTCTTTTCTTGTGGTGATATGAATAGATATTTACTATATTGGTTCCCACACTGGAAATAGCACCATATGTGTAAATACATACATATGTATAAGGTTGCAGATCCTTCACATCTAAAAATAAGATTACAATTTCACTCAAATAGGTTAATTTAGTATTACTAGCAGGATATTAAGAACCATAACATTTTAGAAAGTGAAAGTATCAAATTTATGTAAAACTAGAAGCTTATAAGAAGGTCAAAGTACTTTTTTTCTTGACCAAGATATTTTGTCTTCCTATTCTTAATATTTTTTCTGATTCTCTCAAAGTACCCTTTTAAGACAAAATTCATAGGATTGAACTATGGAGAGAGAATTCTAGATTGCATATAGGATAGAATAGAGCAAGATCTTGAACCTGAGTATCGGGAACAGATTTGGGTTTGGATAGTGATATACCCAATCGCCTTGTTTGGTTACTATACAAGAATTAATAATGCGTTTTTATTAATCCTGATTCCATAGGAATATAGACGTTAGGTTAGCTTGAATAGACGAGTCGTACTTCGAGAAAAAACTACGAGTAATATTAACCCCGTCAATCAATAAACCAGATAAATTAATTAAATAATTTAAGTGGAAGACAATTATATTATTCAAGCAACTCCTAAGATGTGATTATTTAACTAAACTAATCTAGAGTAGTAAACTAAGCGATTAAAGAAAACAAGTCGGCAAACTTAAAGACAAATTCAATGAGAGAAAATATTCCAGAGCTATGGGTTAGATAACAATCCCATTGAGTTTTCTACTTAAATTGTCTGATTAATATATCTGATTTATTGATTGACAGGGTTAATATTACTCGTAGTTGACGAGCGCAAAATACAACACAAATTTAATGCTCGCTAGCCAATGATAGTATAGAATGATTATCATCTCCATAGGGATTGAATTTAAATATTGCTCTAGAAATTCCTGATTTAACTGCTATTCAGGATGATCAAAACTTGATTGGAATGATTACGAACTACGATTAACTACTAAAGTAAAGCAATTGACCATTGACGGCAAAGAACTAGAGATTAGCAGAGTTGGTTTCTTATCAATGTAAGAAATAAGAGTTTTGACATGATAGGTACAATATTGTTATTTTGGATATGATATAGTTATATTTCACTCTTGAGGTTCTATCTATTCTCAGGAATACAATATGTGACTAGCTTATACTTCCGATTCAGACTCCTCTCTCAATTAAATCTAAAACTTTCAAATAAACTAACGTGAAGTGCGGTGAAACTTGCAAGAATCTATTAGAAGGAATGATCTAAGAGAAACTTCTCGTGAATATTTCTCAATCTTAATTTAAACGGTAACTCACAAAGCTCTCTCGATTACTTTAAAGAATAACCAAAATAATCTGAGGCATACGTTGTAATAATATTCAATAAGATGTTTCTCTTTCGATTATACACTATAAAGAATAAAATCATAACTATATTAAAGCTCCTCCAATAAATTGAAACAATTAAGCAGTAGTGAAATCCATAAACAACAACCCAGTCACCAAATCATGTCAAACCCTAAAGTAAACTACTCCATAATTATGGAAAAAGTTCACAAATATAATTAAAGAGTGAGAAAGCATCAATCTAGTGTTTCAATACAAACTCCCATATTGAATTGATGGAAAGATGATGAAATCATGTGTACCTACTCACTTACTCTAACGTAGGGACCAACGACATTACCTTTCCTTCGCAAATCATATGCCCTCACACCAAATATAGAGAGTAATTCCCCACACCATAAAATTCAAGAACAAATAGAAACTCAACATAGAAAGAATTAACTCACTCTCGGAAATAGAATTCATGCTCTATAGAAAACGTACCATAGGGTTGTACGTAGTGTAGTACTCTACTAATTTGAGCTCATTCAGTCATGGATAGTACTTTAATTGGTTGTAATGTAAGTTGTGGGATGGGTAGGTAACATGTATATATAGTGACTACACATCTCTAAGTACTTTAATACATGCACATTAATACATTAAACCCCACACTTGTGTTAAACCAAACCCCAACCCTCAGAACATAATAACCTCAAGCTCCCAATTTCTTTAAGCACATGCACGATGAGAACTACCACTAGCAAGGAATCAGTTACTCTTTTTTTCCTTTTACTACATACACAAACCCCTTTTTCTTTTCAACGTTCAAAATTATTTTTTTCTTTCTCTTTTTATTCCAATTCAATACATGTGGCTCTCACAAATTTTCAACTAGTGCACCTTTTTCCATTATTCTTAGTTCCACTCAAAAGCCTACCATACCTCCACTCAGATCGTAACAAGCTCATAACTGTTTTAAGTGCTCATAAGAGGTATTAGGTTCAAACAGATAGCCAATTCAAACAACATGGATCAAGCTTGTAGTGTGGTTGCCAAAAAAGTAGGATTACAGGCCTAAAGGGGCTAACTAGGATACACAACAATTAGGAAGGTCATAAACATATGATTGGCTCAACAAAGAAATGTCTATTTTACTTCCTAGACTGAACAACACTGCTATTTCACTTTGCAAACACACAGGGCAAGTTCTATACATCAACTGACATACACAGAATAATAACAAATACCTAACACACACATTGGCAAAGAACTAGAGATTAGCAGAGTTGATTTCTTATCAATATGAGAAATAAAGGTTTTGACATGTTAGGTGCAAGATTGTTATTCTTGATATGATATTGTTGTATTTCACTCTTGAGGTTCTATCGATTCTCACGAATTCAATAGGTGATTAGCTTATACTTTTGATTCAGACTCTTCTTTCGATTAAATCTAAATATTTCAAATAAACTAACGTGAAGTGTTGTGAAACTTGCAAGAATCTATTGGTAGGAATGATCTAAGAGAAACTTCTCACGAATATTTCTCAATCATAATTTAAACGGTAACTCAAAAAGACCTCTCGTTTACTTCAAAGAATCACCAAAATAAACGGAGGCATACGCTGCAATGATATTCAATAAGATGTTCCTCTTTCGATTAAACACTATAATGAATAAAATCACAACTATATTAAAGCTCATCCAATAAATTCAAGCAATTAAGCAGTAGTGAAATCCATAAATCATAACCTAGTCACCAAATCTTGTCAAACCCTAAGGTAAATGTAATGACCCGATCGGTCGTTCCCAGAGTTGTAGCCCAGTTATCCCTATTTTTGCTGATTTATGTGTTGTTCAGCTATGTTGAGTTGTATCGAGTTGGTAGGTTTGGGTTCAGAGTAGTTTTGGAGTGAAACGAGACACTTAATCTCTTAGTTAGAAAGCGAAGTTAGAAAAGTCAACCGGAAGTTGACTTATGAGTAAACTAGTTCGGACTTGGATTTTTATGATTTGGTTAGCTTCGTTGAGTGATTTTAGACTTAGGAGTGTGTTCGGAATGTAATTTGGAGGTCCGTGATAGATGTAGGCTTGAATTAGCGAGAGTTAGAAATTTGGCAATTTTGTTCAGCAGTGGAAAATTAGGTATCGGGGTCGGAATAGAATTTAGGAAGTTGGAGTTGGTTTGTAGTGTTATTTGTGACGTGTGTACAAAATTTAAGATCATTCAGACGTGGTTTGATAGGTTTTGACGTCGTTGGCGATTTTTGGAAGTTTAAAAGTTCTTAGGCTTGAATCCGAGATTGAATTGGTGTTTTGGTGTTGTTTTGGGTGTTCCGAAGGTTCGACTAAGTTCGGGTAGTGATATATGACTTGTGGGAATTATTGATTGAGGTCCCGAGGGGCTCGGGTGTGGTTCGGATGGTTAACGGATTAAATTTGTGAAGTTGAACTGCTGGAAATCTGCTGGTGCACAGTCTTCTGGTGTGTCCGCACCTGCGGATTGGGGACCGCAGGTGCGATGGTCGCATATGCGGGAGTCTTATCGCCGATGCGAAATTAGTCAGTTGGGCAGTTGGCGCAGGTGCGGAAGGAGTGTCGCACCTGCGAGCCCGCATGTGCGAAGGAGGTTGCGCAGGCGCAAAGCTTGGCATTTAAGTGACGTCCGCAGGTGCGCACCTGGGACCACAGGTGCGGCCGCGCAGGTGCAAAGAAGAGGGTCGCAAGTGCGGGGGCAGAACCTTTAAAAGTAACCCTTCGCGAATTTTTTCCCTTTTCCTATGTTGTTGAACGGGTTTTTGAGCTAGGGCAGTATTTTCAAGGGAGAATCATGAGATATCAATGAGGTAAGTCACTTGGGTTTATTTACACGCGTTTGTAATGTTTTTCCACTGATTAGCCATGAAATTAGTAGGGGTTTAGGGTGAAATTTAGGGAGTTAGAGTTTTAGGTTTGGAGAGTTTTAAGTGAGAATTTGAGGGACCAAACGGAGTCTAATTTTGACGAATTTTATATGGTTAGACTCGGGTGAGGACAAGGTTTTTTATTCTACCATTTTTTACTGGTTTCGAGACGTGGGCCCGGGGGGCCGGGTTTTGGCTGATTTTGGATTTTGGCCTATTTATGTAGTTTTTATTGTGGAATTTGATTCTTTAGCCTATGTTGATATTAGTATTCTGATTTTGGCTAGATTCGGAGCTTTTGGAAACCGAGTCCAGAGACAAAGGCAATTCGGAGTAGGATTTTACGTTGTTAAGGTAAGTAACAGTTTTAACTCTGGCTTTGAGGATATAAACCCGGAGATTTGACATCACGTGATTGTTTGGAAGTGATACCCACGCTAGGTGATAGGTGTGTGGGTGTGCACCCCAAGGGATTGAGACTTGGTCCGTCCCGGGAGGCTGCGAGGCCTAATGGCTATTATCTGTGGTTATGTGTTTATTTGTTGTTGAACTTGTTTGCCTTCATATTAGAGATCATGCTTAAGCTTTTTTCATGCTCACATTAATTGCACTCAGTAATAGATATTATTGTACATGTTTACCTCAGTCCCTATTATTTTGCTGATATGCTGTGATACTTGACGTGGGATGTGTTTCCCTTATTTGTTGATGATGGTGAGGCTAGAGAGGTACATGACTGAGTGAGGCCGAGGTATTAGATTGAGGCATGTGAGTTGTACGTGCAACACGTGAGTTATCCGTGCGGATCCATGTATTGATACCATAGCGCGTGAGTTGTCCGCGCAGAACATGAGTTGACCGTGCGGATCCAGGGATTGATATTATGGCACGTGAGTTGTCCGTGCGGCACGTGAGTTGTCCGTGCTTAGTGCTTGGGCTTTGGGAGCCCCTCCAGAGTCTGTACACACCCCCAGTGAGCGCAAGTAACTATTGAGTGTTGAGTGTTGAGTGCGAGTGCCAATAGCCGAGTGCTGAGTGATGGAGTGACATTACTGTGAGGATTCATTGTTTTTGCGTTTGCTGCATTTTACCCGTTAATTACTTTGTACACAAATCTTGTGCGGACCACAATTCGAGGAAGCTTCGGACTTGGCTCTTTTGTCATCTCTCTAATCTTGGATCCTTTGAGTATTAGCTTTGTGGCCCCACAATTCATGTGCAATCCGCAATTAGCTCAAACGTCTGCTGAGTTTTCCTTCTTTGATTGCGGCCGCAGATGGAATTCTACGGACCGCACATTGTAAGCTTATGTGCCTTGTGTTTAGACTACTCCTTTTTTAGTCGGATTTTATCTCGGGAGTCCAACATCCAGCATTCCTGTAATTTTGCACATTTCATTAGTTTCGAAAACATAACTCAATATGGAATTTACCTGTTTATTTCTATTTACTTTAAATTGCGATAAAGAAATAATTGAATTGTTCTACTTAGCTCGTCACTACTACTCAGTTCCTTAGTTATTTCTGTTACTACTAAGTCGGTTGTACTCATACTACACCCTGCACTTTATGTGCAGATCCAGGTGAGTTAGAGCGCGGCGATCGTTGAGTTCAGGCCGGCTTTTGTTGGAGACTGCAAGGTAGATGCTAGCGTCCACAGGACCTTGTTACTCCTTTTATCATTTATTCTTTTAGACCGTATTGATAGTTAAACAGTTTTATTTCTTAATTCATATATTTAGACGCTTATGACTTAGTGACACCCCGATGTTTGGGGCTTTTTTTTCGTATTTTCTATAATTATATTTAGAGTTGATTTAGTTTATGAAAAATTCAAACGTTGGAAATGTTTTATTAAATTCTTATAATCGATTTAGTTGTATTATTTTGGGAAATAAGCTTGCGTTGTAACACGATAGGTGCCATCACAGCCATGGTTAGATTTTGGGTCGTGACAAATTGGTATCAGAGCCTAGGTTATATAGGTCTTACGAGTCATGAGCGGATTTAGTACAGTCTTGCGGATCGGTACGGAGACGTTTGTACTTATCTTCGAGAGGCTGCAGAACCTTTATGAAACTCCACCTTTTTGAATTTTTGTCATGCGAATCTGTTGATTCTAGTAACTAAGCATCTATTGTTTCATTCTCTCACAGATGGTGAGGACTCGTGCTACCGGTCAGGAGGGCCAGCCACCAGTACCACCAGCCAGGGCCGCGAAAGGCCGAGGCCGCGGTAGAGACCGAGGTAGGGGCAGAGGTGCATCCCGTACAACAGCTGGGGAAGTACCTGCAGATCCACCAGTTGCCCCAGATCAGGACTAGGTTCTAGTTGTTGATGCACCAGCTCAGGTACCACCTGTGCCTATTGTGAATCCAGGCCTTCAAAAGGCCCTAGCTCAGATTCTGATAGCATGTACTGGCCTTGCTCAAGCGGTCTCTATCTCGACAACCGCGACCACTTCTCAGGCTAGGGAGGCACTCAGACTCCCGTCACTCGCATACCCGAGCAGGTTGTTCAGGGACTTCAGACACCGGAGGCACCACCAGTCTAGCCGGTTGCAGCTGCACAGGATTATGTGGTTCCTGCTATGCTTGAGGATGATCAACGTAGGTTGGAGAGGTTTGGGAGACTCCAGCCGCCACCTTTCAGTGGCACAAAGAGAGAGGACGCTCAGGACTTCTTAGACAGGTGTCAGAGGATACTCTGTACTGCTGGTATTCCGGAGACATGTGGGGTCTCATTCACTACCTTTCAGTTTTTTGGGCTGTACTCAGATGGCGGGAGACTTATGAGAGGTGTAGGCCTATTGGCGCAACACCCCTTACTTGGCAACAGTTCTCTGTTCTCTTTCTGGTGAAGTTTGTACCTGAGTCCTGTATAGAGGAGCTGCGCAGGCAGTTTGAGCAGCTTCGCCAGGGTGAGATGTCTGTTACACGGTATGAGATGCGGTTCTCTGAGTTAGCTCATCATTCGGTCTGGTTGGTTCCCACAGACCGAGAAAGGATCAGCAGGTTTATAAATGGCCTCGGTTTTCAGCTTCGATTGCTTATGACCAAAGAGAGAGTATCTGAGGCTACCTTTGATGAGGTTGTCGACATTGCTCGATAGACTGAGATGGTTCGAGGACAGGAGAGGGCCGAGAGGGAGGCTAAGCGGCCTCGTGGTCAGGGTGGCTTCAATGGTTCTCCTCAGGGAGGTCAGTTTCAGTAGGGCCAGTTTCGGCAGAGTCAGTCATCATTCAGTGCATTGCCAGTGCAGGGTTCTCATTATGCCCCGCCCGCTCAGGTATCATCGGGTAATTCTTTTGGGCATCAGGAGCAGTAGTTTCGTCAGATGAGGGGTTGTTTTGAGTGCGGGGATTTTGGTCACATTGCGAGATATTGCCCTAGGCTGTTGGGTGGGACTCCACAGCGGAGTACTCAGCCGACGGCACCAGCACCAGTTCCTCCACGACCCGCCCAGCCAACTAGGGGTGGGGTTCAGCTAGCTAGGGCGGACCCCACTCAGGTGTGGGTCGCCTGAGAGGGGGAGGCAGATCAGGGGTGGTAAGGCTCGTTTCTATGCCCTCTCATCCAGGACAGACGTTATTGCTTTAGATGCTATGATTTCAGGTACGTTCTTTTGTTAGACTCATTCGAGGACAATCGTTGTTTAAGACGGGGAGGATGTAACGACCCGGTCAGTCATTCTGAGAGTTGTAGCCCCGTTTTCTTGGTAGGTTTGGGTTCGGAGTAGTTTTGGAGTGAAATGTGACACTTAGTCTCTTAGTTAGAAAGCTAAGTTAGAAAAGTCAACTGAAAGTTGACTTATGAGTAAACGAGTTCAGTTAGCTTCATTGAGTGATTTTACACTTAGGAGTATTTCCGGAATGTAATTTCGAGGTCCGTGATAGAATTAGGCTTGAATTGGGGAAAGTTAAAAATTTGGCGATTTTGGTCGGCAGCGAAAAATTAGGTATCGGGGTCGGAATGGAATTTCGGAAGTTGGAGTAGGTTCGTAGTGTCATTTGTGACGTGTGTGCAAATTTTGAGGTCATTCGGACGTGGTTTGATAGGTTTCGACATCGTTGGCGAATTTTGAAAGTTTAGAAGTTCTTAGGCTTGAATCAGAGGCTGAATTGGTGTTTTGGTGTTGTTTAGGGTGTTCCGAAGGTTCGTCTAAGTTCGGGTAGTGATATATGACTTGTGGGAATTATTGGTTGAAGTCCGGAGGGGCTCAGGTATGGTTCGGATGGTTAACGGATTGAAATTTGTGAAGTTCAACTGCTAGAAATCTGCTGGTGCACAGTCTTCTGGTGTGTCCGCACCTGCGGATTGGGGACCGCAGGTGCGACGGTCACAGATGCGGGAGTCTTATCGCCGATGCAGAATTGGTCAGCTGGGCAGTTGTAGCAGGTGCGGAAGGAGTGTCGTACCTGCGAGCCCGCAGGTACGAAGGAGGTTGCGCAGGCGTGAAGCTTGGCATTTAAGCGACGTCCGCAGGTGCTCACCTGGGACCGCAGGTGCGGCCGCACAGGTGCGAAGAAGAGGGTCGCAGGTGCGGAACCCCTGGGGCAGAACCTATAAAAGTATTCCTTCGCGAATTGTTTCCCTTTTTTCTCCATTGTTGAACAGGTTTTTGAGCTAGGGAAGTGTTTTCAAGGGAGAATCACGAGATATCAGTGTGGTGAGTCACTTGGGATTATTTACAAGCGTTTATGATGTTTTTCCACTTATTAGCCATAAAATTAGTAGGGGTTTAGGGTGAAATTGAGGGAGTTAGGGTTTGAGTTTTGGAGAGTTTTAAGTGAGGATTTGAGGGACTAAACGGAGTCCGATTTTGACGAATTTTATATGGTTAGACTCGGGTGAGGACGAGGTTTGTTATTCTATCATTTTTGAATGGTTTTGAGATGTGGGCCCGGGGGCCGGGTTTTGGTCGATTTCGGAATTTTGGCCTATTTATGTAGTTTTTATTGTGGAATTCGATTCTTTAGCCTATGTTGATATTAGTATTCTGATTTTGGTTAGATTCGAAGCTTTTGGAGACCGAGTCCAGAGACGAGGGTATCCCGGAGTAGGATTTTACGTTGTTAAGGTAAGTAATAGTCTTAACTCTGGCTTTGAGGGTATAAACCCGGAGATTTGACATCACGTGATTGTTTTGAAGTGATACCAACACTAGGTGACGGGCGTGTGGGTGTGCACCCCGAGGGATTGAGACTTGGTCCATCCTGAGACGCTGTGAGGCCTAATGGCTATTATCTGTGGTTATGTGTTTATCTGTTTTTGAACTTTTTTGCCTTCATGTTAGATATCATGCTTAGGCTTTATTCATACTCACATTAATTGCACTGAATCATAGATATTATTATACATGTTTACCTTAGTCCCTATTATTTTGCTGATATGCTATGATACTTGACGTGGGCTGTGTTTCCCTTATTTGTTGATGATGGTGAGGCTAGAGAGGTACATGACTGAGTGAGGCTGAGGGCCTGTTGTGAGGCATTTGATTGAGGCATGTGAATTGTTCGTGCAGATCCAGGTATTGATTCCATAGCACGTGAGTTGTCTGCGTAGCACGTGAGTTGACCGTGCGGATCCAGGGATTGATATTATGGCACGTGAGTTGTCCGTGCACCACGTGAGTTGTCCATGCTTAGCACTTGGGCTTTGGGAGCCCCTCCGGAGTCTGTACACACCCTCAGTGAGCGCAGGTACCTATTGAGTGTTAAGTACTAAGTGCGAGTGCTGAGTGATGGAGTGACACTGTTGGGAGGATTCATTGCTTTTGTTGTTGCTGCATTTTACCCGTTAATTGCTTTGTAGCATTTATTGAGTTGATGAAATTTACCTGTTTATTTATGTTTATTTTAAATTGTGATAAAGAAATAATTGAATTGTTCTACTTATCTCGTCACTACTACTCAGTTCCTTAGTTATTTCTGTTACTACTGAGTCGGTTGTACTCATACTACACCCTGCACTTTATGTGCAGATCCAGGTGAGTTAGAGCGCGGGATCGTTGAGTTCAGGCCGGCTATCGTTGGAGACTGCAAGGTAGCTACTAGCATCAACAGGACCTTGTTACTCCTTTTATCATTTCTTCTTTTGGACTGTATCGACAGTTTGACAGTTTTATTTCTTAGTTCATAGATTTAGATGCTCATGACTTAGTGACACCCCGATGTTCGGGGCTCGTATCCGTATTTTCTATAATTATATTTAGAGTTGATTTAGTTTATGAAAAATTCAAATGTTGGAAATATTTTATTAAATTCTTATAATCAATTTAATAGTAATATTGTGGAAAATAGGCTTGCCTTGTAACACGATAGGCGCCATCACTACCATAGTTAGATTTTGGGTCGTGACAGTAAACTACTCCATAATTATGGAGGAAGTCATCACAAATATAATTAAAGAGTGAGAAAGCATCAATCTAACGTTACAATCTAAACTCCCGTATTGAATTGATAGAAAGATCATGAAATCATGTGTCTTGTAGCCTCCAATGCTCTCCCAAAGCTTCCAAGGTCAAAAGTGCCTTCAAATACGTGGTTTTGGTGTATTTATACCATATAGAAGTAGGCCCGGACGAAATTACCCTTTTTCAAGACGAAACAGGAAAATACTCTGAGAAAATTGTACCGGCGCCCCGCGCCATGCGCCGCCCCACGCGGGGCGCTAATGGGAAGTTTAGAGAGCAGTTTCTGACAGACAACATCACAAACCACTGTCACGCTGCCCCATGTTGCATGATTGTGCATTTGTTATAGAGTAAAATTGTATCTTCGATCTTTGATATCCACACTTAGTCCTCGACCCCCGAACACGATCCTGGTTTAATCCCTTGGGCGGTTACTCAAACTTCAAAGCTCTAACTTATTCGATTAAGCTCCTGATTAGCTTTTTAACTCGTAATCACTTTCTGCAAGGCATAAAATACATAATAAGTATAATTCACTGTCATTTTAGCTCAAATACAAGTAAAATATAGTAATTAGAATGCAAACTATGACTAAAATTCGAGTTTCTAGCCTACTATCAAGACACCACACTTAAACCATTGCGCGTCCTCGAACAATCAAACTACACTTCACATAGAGATGACCTTCTTATCAGACAACTTCCCAAACGTATCATGCCAAGAATATTTAAATCAAATCAAGCACCCTATCATAACATCCTAGCCTGAAGACTTGACTCACACGCACCACGTATTTTCCAAAAACCTGCTCACTTACTCTAACATAGAGGCCAAAGACATTACCTTTCCTTCGCAAATCATGTGCCCTCACACCTAAGATAGAGAGTATTTCCCCACGCCATAAATTTCAAGGACAAATAGAAACTCAAGATAGAAAGAATTAACTCACTCTTAGAAATAGAATTCATGCGCTACAGAAGACGTACCATAGGCTTGCCCGTAGTGTATTACTCTACTAATATGTGCTCATTTAGTCAAGGATCAAGTAGGACTTTAATTGATTGTAATGTAGGATGGGGGATGGGTAGGATACATTTAGATATAGTGACTACACCTCCCTAAGCACTTTAATACTTATACATTAACACATTAAACCCCACATTTGTGTTGAACTAAACCCCAACCTTCACAACATAATAACCTGAAGATACCAATTTCTTTAAGCACTGACACGATAAGAACTACCACTGATTTCTCCAATCTCTCCCTCCAATTTCCTGAAAATAGAAAAAGGCATAAGGTTAATGGAAGCACCTGAATCACATAAAGATTTTTCAAATTTAGTACTGCCAAAGAGTAAGGTATAGTGAAACTTCCTGGATCTCCACACTTTTGAGGGAGCTTGTTTTGCAGAATGGCACTACAATGCTTTGTGAACTTGACAACCGATGTCTCTTTCACTTTTTGCTTTTTGGACAATATCTCTGTCAAGAATTTAGCATAAGCCGGTATCTGTAAAAGCACCTCGCTAGCAAAAGATAGTATAGTATGATTATCGTCTCCATAGGGACTGGATTTAAATAATGCTCTAGAAATGTCTGGTTTAACTGCTATTCGGGATGATCAAAACTTGATTGGAATGATTACAAACTACAATTAACTACTAAAGTACACTACAAAAAAAAGAATTAGCTACGAACGTCATCGCTAATTTGTCGCTAAATGAGATTAGCGACGGATTTTTCTGTTTAGATACAGAATTTGTCCGTTGCTAAAACCTAATTTTTTTAGTAGTGGTAAAGCAATTGACAATTTTTGGCAAAGAACTAGAGACTAGCAGAGTTAGTTTCTTATCAATGTGACAAATAAAGGTTTTGACATGATAGGTGCAAGATTGTTATTCTGGATATGATATTGTTATATTTCACTCTTGAGGTTCTATCGATTCTCACGAATTCAATAAGTGATTAGCTTATACTTCCGATTCAGACTCCTCTCTCGATTAAATTTAAATCTTTCAAATAAACTAACGTTAAGTGCGGTAAAACTTGCAAGAATATATTGGTAGGAATGATCTAAGAGAAACATCTCGTGAATATTTTTCAATCTTAATTTAAACGATAACTCAAAAGGCTCTCTCGATTACTTCAAAGAATCGCCATAATAAACTTTGGCATACGCTGGAATAATATTTAATAGGATGGTCCTCTTTCGATTAAACACTCTAAAGAATAAAATCACAATTATATGAAAGCTCCTCCAATATATGCAAGTAATTAAGCAGTAGTGAAATCTATAAACAACAACCTAGTCACCAAATCACTACCCAGTGTCGCTGATGGGTGCCCGCAGGTGCGATCACCTGGGCGCAGAAGCGAGATGAGGTTTGTCCGCAGAAGCGGAATCGCAGGTGCGCCAATTGAACCGCAGGTGCGGAAATCGCTGAAGGGCAGTGATGTTTTAAATCGGGGTTTGAGCACTTTTGCTCACTTCTTACTCTTCTTGGGGGCGATTTTCGAGCTGGTTAGAAACGGGATTTCCATCAACTAGTTGATGTAAGTAATTCCTATCAAATGTGAGTTAAATATATGGTTTATGGGTAGGTTATAGCATGTAAATTAGTGAAAATTACTGGTTTAGATGAAAACCTAGGTTTTTGATAAAAGTGAGATTTCACCACGAAATTCGTTATGAAATTTAGTAAACATCATATATTTATGTCCCTAAGGTAATGGGTAGTAACTTTCTTTAAACATTTCCAGAATCCGGTCACGTGTGCCTGGGGGTGAATTTTAGGAATCTTGCAATTTAGGTCGGGTAATCACTTAAATAGTGGAATTATGAACTTTTGAGCATAAATTGATTAGTTTATGTAATGTTTGATTAGCTTCGAGTTGTTTGGCATCAAATTTGGAGGTTTGAGCGCGTTCTTGAATTGGGAAGTAGACTTTGAGGCGAGGTAAGTCTCCTTTTTAACTTTTGTAAGAGGGAATTAACCCCATAGGTGAATTAAACAAATATTTGTACCTAATTGTGGGGGCTACATACGTACGAAGTGACGGGAGTCCGTCCGTAGCCACTATTATGCTATTGTCTGGGTAGTCTAGGACCCGTATCGTGCCACACTTGGAATGTTTGTGCCCTTACTTGCTAATATAATCACTTAGTCATGATAGAAACGGATAAAAGAATTTTACGAGGTTGAATACACTTACTTGAAGGTTTGTATGAGATACTTGACTGTAAATGAGAAACTTATATTTTCTTGAAAATAATTGTTATTTGTGGATCGGGCCGACCGCCTCGGTAGTAAATAGATGCATCTATAGTTCGCGTCGTTCGACCCTCCGGTGGTGCACAGTTTAAACATTTTATTAGATCGGGCCATACGACCTCGGCATAATTGCGCATGCTAATTATTAGGAAAGTTTCCATGATTTATTCTGCTTAAATGCCTTGAAATGTAAGTTTCTAAATAGTATTACTGAAATTTATGTTATAATTATGAAAGAAGGACTTATCTCTTCCTGTTATTGAACTGACAGTATCATTCATCATATCCATGCTTAGCATAGTACTTTAATTATATTATTATTGGCGTAGTAAGTGTCAAGTCGACCCCTCGTCAATACTTCTTCGAGGTTAGGCGGGATACTTATTGGGTACATATTATTTATGTACTCATACTACACTTCTGTACTTAATTGTACAGGATCTGAGGTTGGTTCATCTAGTTACCCGCCCGGCGTGCATACTTTATCTTGGACCGAGACTTCACGGTGAGCTGCCCCTTCTGAGCCGTTCAGCAGCATGCCGGAGTTTCTCTTTTGTTTTTATCTGTCTATTCTGTTTTAGACAGTAGGATAGTCATCTTTTGTATATTCTACTAGTTGCCCACATACTTGCGACACCAGATCTTGGCATGTATTAGTAGACCTTGACTTTTGGGTTGTAATTCAATAGTTATAACTGCTTTTAGATGTTTTTGTTTGTTTGCCTTCAAAATCCTTTATTTACCAAATATTTTAAAATAAGTAAAGCTAAATGGTAAATCACTAAGTTGTTCACTATTGGCTTGTCCAGCAACGGTGTTGGACGCTATCACGGCCTGATATGGAGTTAGGTCGTGATAAAAAGCTAGCTCGGTTCTTCTTTTACAACACCTAGGAATACATAGCATTTCTCAAAACATAGAAAAAAGCATGATTCAATTTGAGCACAAATAGTAAGTACTGTAGTAATATCAAATGAAATTATTGCACCAAAAACAAATATCAAATGAAATTATTCTGTCACTCTGAAGATTATTACCTCCTACATGTCTTCGTCCTACACAGTATGGAGCTGCGGGAGGCGCAAGGGAATACATCTGAATCTCCTCCGTCAAAAAATTACACTATATTACAAGATAAAAATTATTTTTTATGTTAACATATATAGTAGATGGTGTATCTCGATAACTTGATCGTATGTTTACTTCTTTATATTTTGGATCTCCTTAATTATTGAAAGTTTTAACACCGCCACTAATCCTACTTATGTTGAGCTTGTAAATATTTTTTTAAAAACAGATTGGTATATAAAATGGAGTTCATACAAGTGCAATATCCATGTAAAAGCTTCTATTGAACAATTTTGATACCCAATTTCTATTCTTTATTAGTTCTTTTATAATATGAGTTGAAAATGGGATAAGATATGAATATTGATTGACCTTGGTTTCGAGTAGGGCAGGACAAATAGATCTGATTACCCCCAAGTCTCATGTTAAAAGGGTTTGACACAAGACTTTTTCTATAATAAAGATGCTTTTAAATTTCTTTTGCAATAAACATCAATGCACATATATAGATGTGTCACTCCCAATACCTTGTGTAGTGGCATGGAGACTTTATTTTTCTTTTCTATTTATTTTGGGGCACTCTTCAATTTTATAGATTTTATCAACATTCCATTTACCAGATTCTTTTAATAACGAAGCCAATATTCCCAAGGACTTATCTTCTTTTTTATCATGTCATCAGCAGATTAATTTAGATTTTGTCTGCGACTAGAACTAATAAAAACACTTTGTTATATCGCCGAGGTATCTTCTTATAGAGGAAGCAGAAAGATTAATTGAACTACGACTGGAATTATTGAGTGCCGTTATTATATCTGACGAACCCTACATGTTACAGTCTAAACCTATTGGGCTTTTAGAACACCCGTTATAGGTGGACGACATATCGTTCTATGGTATGGATTACATTCCCCCTAAAAATATTGGTTGGAGATAAACGGAGGGCAAGTGCCCTTGCAAATGAAAAGAACTTATTCCTATTTGGGAAGTCAGATAATGTGGCTAAAGAGAACAAAGTCAAACAAAATAAAAGGGAATAAACATAAAGCAGCTGCTATATGCTAGAAAGATGCTTAGTTCTCCATTACTATTTTGGCTATGACTATAAATACATGGCTAACTTGCCATATGGTAATCATGATCTCAATAAAGAAGAGAGATCTTACATGAAAAGGAGAGTCATATTTGTTTAGTAGCCAAGGATGACTTACCTGCTCCATTATTTTTTAAAGGTGTTTTGATTACACCATTTAATATTGGTAGCCTTTTTTACTTGGTTTCGGGCAGTCTCATTGGCTATCTTAACATGCTCTTCTCTTTCATGCAAAAGTTTCTCTTCTGCTAATTTATCGTGAGATCGAGAGAGAAGACAGAGAATAGGGAGACTTAGGAGCAACGGTAAAGTTGTACTCGTGTGACCTATAGCTTACGGGTTCGAGCCGTGGAATCAACCATGATGCTTGCGACAATATAGGCTGCCTACATTGCACCCCGTTGGGGTGGTGGCCCTAGAACCCTGCATGAACACAGAATACTTTGTGCACTAGGTTACCCGTTATCGAGAGATCAGAAGACAGATGAGAGGTCTAGCATGATGAAAAAAGGCTTATTTGGTAGCCAATGATGACTTGCCTTCAACCTTTGGAGAGGTATTTACACCATTGATGGTGTCCTTTCCTTATATTGGTTTTTGGTAGGTCATCTTTAGCTAATTTGACAAGCTCTTCTCTTTCATGTAAGACCAATTTCTCGTCTTCCATACATTGAGAGATGAATAGAACAAGGGGTTCAAAGATGAAAAGAAGATCGACTTATTGGATAGCCAAGGGTGACTCCGCAGTCGGATCCCATTGCCAAAATATAATGACTTCTTAGATAGGTAATTTTGGGGTGGTTACAATGGTGGTAAGGAGATTAAACGTATAAATGAGGCGACGAGATCGACGGCCATCTATGGTTGTTAGTTATGCGAAAGAAATAATTTTTTGAGGGAGAAAGAAAAAGGTGAGAAAGTGGCTATGGTGCTGTGGATTTCGCCGATACAATTATAATGGTGGTTTTAGGAAGTGATAGAAATGGTGGCTGAAGGGGGTTACGGGTCAGAGGGGAGGTGGCGGCTGATGAGATTTTAGGGAGAAGTGATGAGATTTTTTACAAATAAAATTGAATTTTTGCCAATTTTAGGGAAAAGTGATGAGATTTTAGGGAGAAGTGATAGAATTTGAGATGCCAATTTTCCTATGCTAGCTTGCTATTTGGGCTGTCATAGTAGTTTAAATGCTTAGAGTTGACTGTAAGCAACACAATGTATATTGAAAGCAATTATTCTCGTTTTCCATCAAAGTATGAAGACGAAGGTAAAGGTAAGTGGAGTCCACATAATCTAAGGTTAATGTAAAAAAATAAAAAGAAAAAGACTTAATTTTGAAGGTCTCACGCACTCAAATGCTAATATAAAGCATACACTTTGCCACGTCAGCGTGAGGGCTTCACGAGGTTGCACTTCAGTGGAGAAGAAGTGTCTAATTTGTAATGGGGTCAGTGAACGTGTTCATCTGATCGTTCAGAACAACTTAAGGGGTCGTTTATGTATTTGGCTTAAACATATTAAGGGTTACGTTAATTGTTTTACCAAAAGAATAGCTTATCACCAGTTTTTATAAATGTATCAACTATTATTGTCAATTGCAACACTTTTATCCAAACACGAATTCATTTCCATCCAACAACACAAATATATTTCTCATAGGAGCAACTCATATGCTATTGCTCGGGATTTCCATGATTCAATAATAAATTTATTTTGGCCTTAGACCATATCATAAACATCTTCTCTTGACTTAATTTGACATCTTTTTGGGTTTAAAAAGCTAGCTCGGTTCTTTTTAACAACACATAAGAATACATAGCTTTTCTCAAAACATAGAAAAGGACATGACTTCATTTTGAGTAAAAATAACAAGTACTGTAGTAATATCAAATGAAATTATTCTGTCAGAAGAATATTACCTCCTAGTTTTTGTCCTACTCAGTGTGGAGCCGGTGGAGGCGTAAGGGAGTTTATCTGATTTGCCTTCGTCGAAAAATTATATTATACTATAAGGTTAAAATTACTTTTTAAGTTAATGTAGTACACATTAAATTCAGATAATTTTTTTGTGTGTTTACTTTTTTATATTTTGAATTTTCCGTTTTCCTAACCTCATCACTGATCCTATTTATGTCGAGCGTGTCAATATTAAAAATAAATTAGTATAAAATTGAGTTCATACAAGTGCGTGCATCCATGTAAAAGCTTCTATAGAACAATTTTGATACCCATTAGACATATAGAGAAAACTATATCTTATTACTTTTGTTTTTCTTTTCTTTATTAGTTCTTATGTGAAAATTCGATCAGATATTAAGAATGATTGACCTCGTTTTCAAGTGGGGCGGGACAAATATATTTGATTCCCCCCAAGTCTCATTTAAAAGGGTATATAGATGTGTCACTACCAATACCTTTGCAATAAACATCAATGCATGTATATAGATGTGTCACTCCCAATACCTTGTGTAGTGGCATGAAGACTTTTATTTTTCTTTTCCATTTATTTTGGGTCACTTTTCAATTTTATAGATTTGATCAAACATTTCATTTATGAGATTCTTTTAATAACAGAGTCAATATATATTCCGTGGAATTATCTTTCTTTGTTTTCATGTCCCGACCGATTCTATCACGTAACGCCCATTAAAAAAATGTAAAAACACAAGGACTAGAACTAGTAAAAACACTTTGTTACATCGCCCGGGTATCTCCTTGTAGCGGAAGCAAAAAGATTAACTGAACCACGATTGAAATTATCGATTAGCGATAATTCTCACAGTACATTGGACAAACCCTGTATACCACATTCTAACCCTATTGAGCTTTTAGTATACCAGTTATGGGGGACACTATTTCCAACAGTCAATTAATGTGTTTGATACGCTTTAGTACTTAGAAATGAAAAGAACATATTCCTATTAGTAATCATGATCTCAAAAAAGAAGAGAGATGTTACATGAAGAGTAGAGTCATATTTGTTTAGCAGCCAAGGTTGACTTGCCTGCTCCATTATTTTAAAAAGTGTTTTTGTTACACCATTTACTATTGATAGCCTTTTTTGCTTGGTTTCAGGCAATCTCCTTGGCTATCTTGACATGCTCTTCTCTTTCATGCTAGACTTTTCATTCTATCATTACTAAAAATGTGAATTTCCGAACGGGCATCCCTCGGAAATTGGCTCGTCGCCCGTCAGTTCGTTTATCATTTTGGGTCAAATCAGTTCGTTTATCTATAAACCACGCAACAAATTCAATTGTACCTTTTTACGGGTAAACAGTTTGGCGCCCACCATGGGATTTAGACAGTTGCATAATTGAGTTGATCCCTGCATCTATTACTAACTCGTTTGATTCTTTGTTTCTTAGCAAAAAATCAAAATTGGCAGCTAACGATGTCAACATCGCACACAATATTGAGGCACACGAAAATCTACCTCAACATGAGGATTCAATCAGTGACACCCACAATAAGAGAGACGTCAAAACTCCGGTCCATGGCAGTAAATATCCCCGACATGTGCGGGAGACAACTCCTGATGATGCGGAGGACGTGCATGTTGCGGAAACGGTAAGGATTTTGAAAGAACAGCAAAAAGCTATCATGGGCCATCTCTCAAGGCAGGACCAGGTCATGACGGAACTAAAACAGGCATTATCATGTGCTTCCAGCAATGCAAATAGGAGAGGCCCAGTTCCTCCCGGCGCTCCAACAAATCAAACAGCTCAAAAAGTTGATAATAATACCCTGAGAGGTGAGGTCGGCTTCGACAGAGCAGGGGGAACCGGTAGCGTATCCGGTAATGACAACGATAATGATCCCTTCGAAACCAAGCTCATGAGATTCGTGAGGGAAATGAACGAGCGGATGGATCAGAACACGAAGGAGTTTCACACGCAAATGGATCAAATTCCGAGCGCACCACCAATTTTGAAGGGTCCAGATTCGAAGAAATACACCCAGTTACCGTTTAAGCCGAGCGCAGCACCGGAATTTACTCTGAAGTGGTTCAAGATACCGGACATACCAAAGTACAATGTGACTTCAGATCCTCAGGAGCACATCACAACTTATACAACTGCAGTGAAAGAAAACGACTTGGCTCAGCATGAGATTGAGTCGGTTCTACTGAAAGAATTCAGAGAAACCCTTACAAAAGGGGCCTGACATGGTATTCTCTTTTACCCAAGCATTTTATTGATTCTTTTGAAATGCTCGTATATTCATTCATAAAGGCACATGCCAGGGCTAGAAATGTCCAAGCCCGGAAGGCAGACAAATTCAAGATTGCATAGGGTAAGTTCGAATTGTTGTGGGAGTTCGTGATCAGATTCCAGAAAGAAAGGATGTTGTTACTAGTCATACCGGACAAATGGGTTTAAACCTGAGGAACTCCGACGCCTCCTGAAAATTGAAGGAAAGCCTGCTTGAGGTCAAAGCGACCACATGGGCGGATGTCCATACCATTATGAATCAAAGATAAGGGTAGCAAATGATGAGCTCGGGTTCCCGACATCAACCAAGGGACGGGACCGAGACAAGAACCGGGATAAGTTCAAGGATGAGTTTGAATAAGACCAGCAGTCTTTTAAAGGTCGATTCTTGCCTTATGAGAGAGTCGAAGGACATGCCAGCAAAGGGTTCCGGTCCTCCGATAGGTTCGCTCCTGATAAAAGAAACGATCACGACCGGAACAACAGGTCACTACAAGAAAAAGAGGTACCGGGGACCCGGGATTCCTCATTTCCCAAGCTAACAGATTATAATTTTGGGATCCCACCTTATGGTGTGAATATCATGGAAATCACGAACACAAGACTAGGGACTGCCGACATATGTGCGGGGAGGTGGCAACGCTATTGAAGAACAGCCATCTCAGGGAGTTCTTGAGCGACCGAGCCAAGAACAATTACAGACGGAGCCGGGACAATGGAGAACCCTCAAAGATAGGGGAAGACTCTCCTCGGTGAACTATCAACATGATTTTCAGAGGGAATGAAATAAATGGTGAAACTTTATTAGTAGCCAAGAAAATGAAGGTATCAGTGACCCACAACAAAAGACTCCGGGAAGTCGTTGAAGATGCCGACGAGCTTCTTCTGTCGTATAACGATGCCCCGGTAATTTCTCTTAATGTTCTGGATTTTAAGATTAAACGTGTTTTGGTTGACCCGGGAAACTCAGCCAACATCGTTCAATGGAGAGTGTTGGTGCAAGCCAAATTAACCAGAAGTATCATTCCGCCAATAAAACTCCTCGTCGGGTTCAACTTGGCAATTATGACAACCTAAGGGGAGATCTTGCTGCCCACGAATACCGAAAGGGTTACAAAGACCACCTTATTTGAAGTGGTGGATAGTGACATGGGCTACAACATAATTCTTAGTAGGACCATGGTTACATGAGATGAAGGTCGTACCATCAATATATCACCAACTGCTAAAATTCTCGACCCTAGAGGGAATTAAGCAAATAAGAGGAAATCAACTGATAGCAAGAGAAATGAATGTTGTGTCAATGTAGATTACAAAGACTTAAATAAGGCGCGCCCAAAAGACTTGTTCCCACTTCCAAACATTGATCAAATGATTGATGCAATGGTCGGGCATGAGTTAATGAGTTTGCTCGATGCCTATTCCGGGTACAATCAATAAGATGAACCTGGAGGATCAGGACAAGACTTCGTTCATAACGAAATTTGGCACATATTATTATAATGTGATGCCCTTCGGGATTAAGAACGCTGGAGCCACTTATCAGAGGCTCACGAATAAGATGTTCGAGAAACAAATAGGTAAAATAATGGAAGTATACATAGATGACATGTTCGTCAAGACTTCAAATGCAGGTTACCATTTAAAACACCTCCAGGAAACCTTTGATATCCTAAGGAAGCACAACATGAAAGGCAACCTGAAAAATGCACGTTTCGAGGTTGGCTCCGGTAAGTTCTTGGGTTTCTTGGTTACACAAGGGGGATCGAGGTAAATCCCAACATGATCAAATCCATTGAGGACATCCTAGACCAGCTGACAAGCATAAAGGAAGTCCAAAGGCTAACCGGAAGATTGGACGCTCTAAGCTTGTTCATCTCACGATCCTACACTTTTTCTCACTTCTGAAGAAGAAGAACAAATTTGAATGGACTACGGAATGTTAACAAGCCTTCAAAGACCTGAAACATTATCTATCAAGCTCCTCGCTACTATCAAAACCGGGGGATGGTGAACAACTGCTAATATACTTAGCGGTCTCAAAGGTAGCGGTAAGTGTCGTCCTAGTCCGGGAGGATGAAGGTATGCAATTTCACGCCTATCATGTTAGCAAAAACATTTCAGGAGTGCAAACTCGTTATCCGCATCTCTAAAAACTGGTATTAGCTTTCGTAGTCGCCTCTCAAAAGCTTAGGCCTTATTTTTAGTACCACCCGATAGCCGTTGTGACAACCTTTTTCCTACAGAATGTCCTTCACAAACCTAAATTGTCAGGCCGGTTGGCCAAATTGGCAGTTGAAATTAGCGAATTTGATATTGAATATAAACCTTCACAAAGGAGGAATGCATGCAACAGTATGTGATTAAAAGATCCCGAGAGAAGAGAACGTAGAAGCAAATACATTGACCATTATTTTAAAAGGTGTTTGGTAACACCATTTTTGCTTTGGTTTCAGGCAGTCTCCTTGGCTAACTTGACATGCTCTTCTCTTTCATGCTAGACTTTTCGTTCTTCTATCACTACTAAAAATGTGAATTTCCGAACGGGCATCCCCTCGGAAATTGGCTCGCCAGAAAGGTATTTCTAAACGGGCATCCCCTCAGAATGTCTGCCAAAAATGTTTCCAATGATATCCGTTTTTCATCTTTTTGGTGGTGTTCAATTGAATTTATCAAGAGAGAAGAAAGAGATAGAAGAGAGGTATAGCATAGTGGAAGGAGTCTTATTTGGTAGCCAAGTGTGACTTGCCTGCACCATTTTGGGAATCTCATTAATAGAATTTAGACCCCATATACATATATTGATGGTACAATCCTTTCTTTCTTGGTTTCAGGCAGGTCACTATGGCTAACTTGAAAATTTCTTCTCTTTCATGCAATTCCTTCTCTTCTTCCATTGCCTATGGTGAATTCAGTACATCGAGGGAGGTTTGGAGGTTGGGGTAGAGGATTTAAAATTAATAAAAGATCTTATTTAACAGCCAAGGATGACTTTTTCTTTTTTTTTTTTGGGCTAAAAAGATAATATAATATTTATGCATCATTATAAAAGTAACGATATTACTAGTGCTATGATCATCTAAAATATATAGTACATTATCAGAAGTTCTAACAAAAGAAGTTCCTATTTTGTCTGCTTTTACAGACATAGCAAAAGCAAATAATGGAGGAACTGCTGGATAATTAAACAGAATAGACTGACTCCTTCATTTGCTAGCAGATGTGCCATTTGGTTTTGTTCCCTCCAAAATCACGTAATTATTCATGTTATCTTAGACCGTGTATGCGTAGGTTGTGAGAAATAAACGGGTTTCTGATTTGAAAGGAGCTACGCATATTCATGAATTCTTACATGCAACAATCATGCATATCATCCTCGTATGCTAATCGATACATTTTACATATGGTTGGGACTTATTAATAGGTTTGTTGGCTCAAGTGAAGTTTAGTTTTATGATTGACAAAGGAACTAAAGTATGAACCAGGTCCATATACAGTGTACACAGACACGGGCATATGCGAGCATAAGGGATGCACGTAAAGGAGATAAGTTTAATTTGTTATATCTGATATCTCCTGATCGAAAAGGTTGCATAAATGATAAGGAGAATGACTCCTTACTAGAAGAGAACTTTATCCAAGATAAGGGAGAAGTTAGAAGTTGAAGATAACTAGAACTCTTCCACCAAGGAAGAGTATAGCATTGGAACTCTAGTTATTTCCTATTCTACTAACTCTATAAATTGTAGGATATTCTCATATTACAGGTATGTACAAACACTGAAATTAAACGTGAGTTAAGAGAAAAATAGCAAGGCATTTTGCAAGCAACTCTTGTGTGATTCAAGTGTGCGAACCTGAAGCTATATGAACTTGATAGAAGAACCAGTTTCAAGTATCTGTCTTTTATTCTAGTTTTATTGTAGTAGGTGTTTTTAAATTTTACCTTTCAGCTTTACCTAGAGGCAATTGTATTAGGTACTCTGTGTATTCAAGTTAGATTTAACTTGAAGTTGTCGCAACAGTTAGAGGTTGGTTGACACAACGGGATTAGAAGTTATCCTTAGGTTTACAAAGAGTTTTGTAAATATTATTTTGGCTCAGTGATTTAGTGAAGTGTTGGGAAACATCCTACTTAGTAGTAGGTTATGGTTTTTTTATCTTTTGAGCCAGGTGTTTTCTACATAAAAATACTTGTGATTTTTACTTTGTGTATTTACTATTTCTGCAATAGTAGTATAAGGAACACATAAAAGAACCAAGTTCTTCTATAATTAGTGCACGCGAAAATTGAACGGCACACAAATCACCCTCCCCCCCTTCTTGTGTGGTATTGAAGTATAAAACATCAATTGGTATCGGAGCGGATTTTCCTTGAAGAGGCTTACACCTTAGGAGAAGATCAACATGAGTGCACCACCTATAAACTGGGAAGGGCGATCCACTGCTAGGCCACCACTCTCTAATGGCCAGTACTACTCTTGGTGGAAAAATAGGATGAAAGATTACATTATAAGAGAGAACTATGAGCTATGGGAAATTGTCACAGATGGTCCATTAGCTACCTTGAAGAAAAATGTTGAAGGAGTAGATGTGCCAAAGACAAGAGCAGATTGCACTGATGGGGACTTGAAGAAATGGGAGAAGAATGCTAAAGCCAAGAAATGACTTGTTTATGGACTTGGTCCAGATGAATACAACGGAATCCAAAGTTGTACCTCTGCTAAGCAAATTTGGGACACATTGCAAGTGGCTCATGAAGGAACACCTCAGGTGAAGAGATCCAGGGGAACTCTACTGTATTCTCAATATGAGAAATTTGCTATGAAGGAAGGAGAAACCATTCAAGATATGTACACAAGGTTGACTACATTGACAAATGAGCTAAAGCCTCTTGGAAGGATTATTCCTTGAGAAGATAGAGTCGAGAAGATACTGACTAGGGTTTTGCTTATAACTTGGGAGAGAAAAATCACTGCCATTCAGGAATCAAATAATATTTCTACTCTCCCACTGGATGAATTAATTGGAAATCTTATTGCCTATGAAGCAATGAAAAGAAACAGTCGTCTAAAGAATGTGTGATTTTGAAGGCTAAGTGCTAAAACCTGGAACTTAGGGTTAGTGAAACTGTAATTGAAAATACTGTGTTGAAGAACTAGGTTCATGCACTTGACTCAGCTGTCCTAGAGCTTAGATCTGAAAATCTAAAACTAAAATTAGGAACAGGTAAAAAGACAGTTGATCACACACAACTCACTCTAGAAGCAAATTTAGGGAAAATGAAAGATGAGTTGTATAAAAGGGATGAGCAGGTAAGAATCCTAAAGGAGGATCTAAGCAAGGTCAAGCATAAGCTAGAAAGAACTTGTAAATGGAACAGGTCATCCGATGCACTTTCATGGCTAGAAGAACACCATAGTAACAATAGGAGAGAACTCGGCTTTAGGAACCTGACACCTAAGCGGGATCCCAAAAGCAAGCACCTCACACTTCCTGAGAACAAGATTTGAACACACTGTGGTAAAATAGGTCACTATAAAGGTGAATGCACCGCAAAAGAAAAGGAAATCAAAAGAACAAAGAATTTGTCCAAGGGAAGAATAGGTTACCAAGTTGGGCTAAAAAGAATTTGATTCATCCTTTTGCCTATAGAAAGGGACCCAAACTAGTTTGGGTTCCTAAGACTAACCCGTGATTTCCTTTTGCAGTTCCAAGTGAAGGGGAACAACCAATTATGGTACATGGATATTAGCTGCTCAAAGCATATGACATGAAGCAAGAACCAGTTCCTTTCACTCGAGGACCTTAAAGGAGGTAATGTCTCATTTGAAAATGGGAAGAAAGGTAAGATCATTGGGTTGGAAAAGTAGGCAAGACTGGCTCTCACTCTATTGAGAATGTCTGCTTGATAGATAGACTAAAATACAGTCTAATAAGTGTATCATAATTGTGTGATAGAGGTAACATGGTAGAATTCACTTCTACAAAATGGTTTATGATTAATCTTATCACTGACAATATAGTTTTGCAGGGAAAAAGAATGAGCAACATATATGTAGTACATTTATCCACACTTTTAGATAATGAACTCACTTTCTTAAGTGTGTTGGATAATGATTTCCTCCTCTGGCAGAAGAGGCTTGGACATGCCAGTCTAAGTCAACCCAACAAACTAGTCTCCAAAAACATGGTGATAGGGCTTCCTAACATTAAGTTCAAGGAAGATAAAGTTTGTGAGGCTTGTGCAAGGAGAAAGCAGGTAAGATCCTTTGTCAAAAGCAAGAAAGTGGTAAGCACCACCAGGACGATAAAACTGGTCCATATGGATCTTTGTGTATCAATGAGAACATTGAGCAGAGGTAGTAAGATATATGTGATGGTTCTTGTTGATGATTACTCTAGGTTTACTTGGACATTATTTTTAACATCTAAATATGAAGAATTTGACATTTTTACTTCTTTTGTAGAAAAAATCAAAATTAACTAGTTAATCAACTTGCATCAATTATGTCTGATCGTGGTACTGAATTTAAGAATGCTAAATTTGCTAAATTTTGTGTTGAACATGGCATAAATCATAATTTTTCTTCTCATAGGACTCCACAACAAAATAGAATACTTGAAAGAAAGAAAAGGACATTGGAAGAAATGGGTAGGACTATTCTTCTTTCTAGTAAACTGCCCCATAGTTCCTGGGCAGAAGCTGTGAATACTGCATGTTACATCATAAAAAGGTGCATGACAAGACCTATTATTGAGAAGACTCTTTATGAGTTACTTAAAGTGAGAAAGCCAAACATATCCCTTCTTAGGGCATTTGGATGCAAATGCTTTGTGCATATTAATGGTAAAGACTCCCTAAGTAAGTTTGATCCCAGAAGTGACGAGGGAGTATTCTTGGGATATTCTTTATATAGTAAAGCTTATAAGATTTATAACAAAAGAACTATGTGTTCAGAAGAAAGTGTACATGTGGGTTTTTGATGAAACTAACATTCTTTTGGAGAGGTAGGAATATGATGATGAAGCAATTGGGCTGGTAAGAAACTCAAATGAAACAACAGCTCAGACTGAAGCTGCATCAGAGGAAGGAACATGTAATGGAACAGGTCCTTCCACCTATGGCAACTTGATAGGGGGGACTGAATAAAGAGAAATTGATCCTCAACCATTGAGAGAACATGTCTATAAACTTGTTCCTCAGCAACACAATATTGAAGGAACATCTAAGGGAATCCATCTGGTTGTGAAACCTTACAAGTATCAAAGTTCTCATCCCATCGAGAATATAATTACTGATCCAACCTCTAGAATCAAAAGCAGATCCTCTTTGAAGAATCTCTGTGCTTTTGATGCATTTTTATCTCCTATTGTACCTAAAAATGTTGCTGAGGCTTTGCAAGATGCAAATTGTGTGAATGCAGTGCAATATGAACTCAACCAATTTGAGAGAATTCAAGTTTGGCATCTGGTACCAAGACCCAAGGACAGATCTATAATTGGCACAAAATGGGTCTTTAGAAAAAAACTTGACAAAGATGGAATAGTTACAAGAAACAAGACAAGATTGGTGGTTCAAGGATATAGTCAAGAGGAGGGCATAGACTATGATGAGACCTTTGCTCCAGTTGCAAGATTGGAAGAAATTCGACTCCTTATAGCCTTTGCTGCTTACATGGAATTCACTTACCATCAGATAGATATCAAAAGTGCCTTGATCAATGTATATCTAAGGGAAGAAGTGTTTGCCAAGCAACCTCTAGGCTTTGAAAGCAAGGAACGTCCTGATCATATGTACAAGCTTGACAAGGCACTTTATGGGATCAAGCAGGATCCAAGAGCATAGTATGAAATACTATCAAAATTCTTGCTTGAGCATGGCTACAAGAGAGGTAAAATTGACAATACTTTATTCTTGAAAGAGAAAGGTAAAGATCTCTTGGTAGTTCAGATATATGTTGATGACATAATCTTTGGAGCAACTACTGATAAATTAAGTAAATAATTTGCTAAACTAATGGGGAGTGAATTTGAAATGAGTGTGATGGGTGAGCTTAATTTGTTTTTAGGCTTACAAATTAAACAAAATTCAACTGGAACTATGATCCATCAGCAGACGTAAGTAAAATAGTTGCTTAAAATGTTTCAAATGGAATATTCCAAGGAAACTGAGACTCATATAGCAACAGCCACAAAATTGGATGTAGATGAATCTGGTTCATCTGTTGATCAGAAGTCGTATAGGGGAATGATTGGGTCTTTGTTATATCTCACTGCTAGCAGACTTGACATTATTTTTAGTGTAGGTCTCTGTGCTAGATTTTAGGTAAATCCAAAGGAGTCTCACTTGACTGCCGTCAAGAGAATCTTGAGATAATTAAAAGCCACCACTGACCTTTGTCTATGGTATCCAAAAGGTAGTAATTTTAACTTAGTGGGATATGCTGATACTGATTATTCATGTTTTCTTGTGGATAGAAAAGAGCACCTCAGGTATGGCACACTTTCTTGGCTCATGTCTTGTGTCTTGGGCTACCAAAAAGCAAAATTCAGTGGCTTTATCTACTATTGAAGCTGAGTATGTTGTTGCTGCCTCCTGTTGTGCTTAATTGTTGTGGATCAAACAGAAATTAATGGACTTTGGGATTGATATAGGCTGTATTCCCGTATTTTATGATAACACTAGTGCAATTAGTATGACCAAGCACTCGGTTCATCGCAAAAGAACTAAGCACATAGATGTTAGGCATCACCTTTTGAGGGACAACTATGGAAAGGGTTTGATCACTGTGAAATTTTGTGCTATTGATAAGCAATAGCTGACATCTTCACAAAATCTCTAAATAGAGATCTCTTTGAAAGGAACATGTTAGAATTAGGGATGATTGGGATCACCTAAAAGGAACAAGTTCTAACTCATAAATTGTGGTTAGGAAATTTGTGAATTTTTGTACATAATTAGATTAGATTTTGCTAAGTCTCATACTTTCATCAGCATACTTTTGTGCCATGCGATAAAATGTCTCATTAATCTCTAATGATATTATCTTTATTTTCTTGAAAAAGTCAGTCTTACACAAGAGATTTCTCAGTGAAGAACCTGGTTCATCAAAATTGCATGGTACGTACGCTCCACCCTGCATATTTTGAAATAATTATATTTGGATTATGATCAAAATGAGAGTCCCATTTAATCCTAACCTCCTAGAGTTTATACGAAATGAACCAGTTTCATCCAAATAAAGTCCCAAAAACGCAATAAGTGTCTAGATTCTAGGGAGAGTCCTCAACATCTTTTCAAACTGACTCCCGGTTTGATTAGACTCCTGAACTTCTAAAAACGATGTCTTTACCCAATCAAAGTATCTCTCTTTAAATTGATTTGGCCTAAGTCATTTCTTTACTTCTAATTCACAGCCGCCAAACAATTCTCTCTAATTTCTCTCATCTTCCAAACACACATTTATTATCTTATCTCATCCTTTAACCATCAATGGCTAACACTTTTGAAAATCCCTCATCAGCACCCAAAGAATCCACACCCACTCCTTTAACCACACCGTCAACCACACTTGTTTCTAAGAAAGGTAGATTTAAGATGATTGGTCGAAAAGTAGTTGCTGGAGGAGAACAAATCAAGAAAATCAATGAGCAACTGAAGGCAAGTCTGGAAGATGAACCCCATAAATCTGAAGATTCCTTCAAGTTTGCAACTGAGGGAAAGAAATTGTTTCGTCTGAAACAGAGTAGGTAACATCTAGAAAATAGGTTTGTGTTTGTAGGAATCATGGCTGGGGTTGAAGCAGTTGAGTCTAGAAAATTGGGTGGTAAAAATAAAAAGAATAAAGAAAATGAGAGTGAGGGTGATCAAGGCGATGTGATGGGAATGGGAAAAGGAGTGGTTGAATCTTCACCCACTCCTGTTGGCTTGACTGAAGAAACATGAGCTATGCTAGTATGGAGTGAGAAATCTGCTAGAGAAGAAGAAAGTATAAGAGAAAAAGGGGGAATTGGGTTTAGAGAAGATGCTGAGGGTTGGTTAGATTAGGGAAGAATATTCAAGATCTTGTTCCATCTGTGCAGGAACCCCTCGAGGACCTACTGAGAAACGTGTCTGACAGTGACAATCCTATAAAGAAAAAGAGTTTAGGAATTAAAGTCCCTGGTATTGGTAGGGAAAACAAGAAGAGAAAGGTTTCCTCTTCTATCTCCTCCTACAAGAGGAAAAGCTACAAGGAGTCAGAAGAAGCAGAGTGAGGCTGAACTGGAAAAGTCCCTAGAAGAAAGTAAGCGAAAAGCGGATGCAAAGGGAAAGAAGAGGGTGGTTGAGCCTGTTGAGGCAGTTGAAATTGAGGAGATGGACCTGGTTCTTCGTGATGAAGAGGAGGCGGAATAAATGCAGGTTGTAACTCAAAAAGGAAAGAAAATCAAGTTTTCCACAAAGAAGTTTGTTTCAAAGACAAAGTCTGCAGAGCCCTCTACCTTGGCTAGAAGAATCAGGTCTACCTTGAAGTCTAGAAATGTGAAAATGGTGGAAGAAAAAGAAAGTGAAGAACAAGAAGAATTTGATGCAGAGAAGGACAAGACGGTTATGTTTGGGAAAAGAACCATCTTCAAAGGTAAACTCCTCAGGGACTTGGGAGAGGAGACATGATGATGCTGCTGGAAAAGTTACAACTGCAGGGTTGGAAGGACATGGTCCTTCAGATGGATGGAAAGCTTGCCAGAACTGAGATTGTGGAGTTCATAGCAAATTATGAGATCAACATGGTAGACACTAGTGTGGTGAAGGGGGTGGCAGTGAGTTTTGATGACAAGGAATTGGGAGAGATCTTCGGTGTACCTGCTAAAGGGTACAATGATTATAAGAAACTCAAATGGCCAAGTCTAGAGAATCTCCCTACCTCCCTTGCCATTACAAGGAAGTCTGTTCGAATTTGTTAAGAAAGTTGTGCTGACTAGGTAGGAAATGAGGCACATTACCACATTCATGGACCTGGTCCTTATAGAATGTCTGGACAATGGAAGGAAAATAAATTGGCCTGAATTTATCATCCAGCTTCTTGATAGGGTTCTAACTGGCACCAAAACTCATGCCTTACCCTATGGTTTCATTCTCACGACTGTATATGCACACTTCAAGAGACCCATCAAGAAATGGGAAGTTGGTACAAGCAAGGATCGCTTTAGGGCAAACACTTTGACTACTTGTGACTATGAAGTCCACACCACTCCCAAAGAACCCGGTTCATCCAAAAAGGTACCTATGAACTGCAAAGTGCGAGCCTTGGTGCAAAAAAATTGAGAGACCAAAGAAGAGGCTGGCTGAAGTAGAAACTGAGAGGGATGCTCTCAGGGCTGAACTTGAATAGGAGATGGAGAAGAATGATGGCATTCTTCATGATTGCTGAAGCTACTTAAGGCCAGAAACCAAGAACCTGGTCCTTCCCAGCCTTGAAACATTTCTAGCCTAGCTAGACAAGCTAGTGACCCAAATGGGATTTCTTTTTGTTCTTTTTGCTCATGATCTAGTGTTTTTATTTCTCTTTATGCTTTATGGATGATTAGTATCAATGATAATCAACTATTTTTGTACTCTAACTTTTTGTTGATGCTTCTTAGATGACTAATATCATTAGATTGATAATTGATGCTTGACTCCATGATTGCATTTGATGTAGCTCCAGTGGCTATGAGTAATTTCTATTAAGATCTGGTTATCTAACATAATTATGCAACTTTTCGATGATGACAAAAAGGGGGAGATAGGTCGTGCTTCTTACTTTGGACTGTGATGTTTATTACCTAATGAACCTGATCATTGATGATTTGTGACTTTAAAATGAAATGTGTTCTAACATTGTGTTTATGTTGAGCTGAGTTGACACAGGGCCTATGCTTATGTAAAGCACAAAGTTTATCATCATCAAGAAGGGGGAATTTGTTAGCCCAAGTGAAGTTTGGTTTGATGAATGACAAATAAACTTAAGCATGAACCAGGTCCATACACAGTGTACACAGATACGGGGAGATTCGAGCATAAGGAATGAACGCGAAGGAGATAAACTTAAGTTGTTATATCTGATATCTTCTTATCTAAAAGGTTGCATAAATGATAAGGAGAAGGACTCCTTACTCGAAGAGAGCTTCATCCAAGATAAGGGAAGAGTTAAAAGTTGAATATAACTAAAACTCTTCCACCAAGGAAGAGTATAACATTGGAACTCTAGTTATTTCCCATTCTACTAACNACCTGGTCCTTCCCAGCCTTGAAACATTTCTAGCCTAGCTAGACAAGCTAGTGACCCAAATGGGATTTCTTTTTGTTCTTTTTGCTCATGATCTAGTGTTTTTATTTCTCTTTATGCTTTATGGATGATTAGTATCAATGATAATCAACTATTTTTGTACTCTAACTTTTTGTTGATGCTTCTTAGATGACTAATATCATTAGATTGATAATTGATGCTTGACTCCATGATTGCATTTGATGTAGCTCCAGTGGCTATGAGTAATTTCTATTAAGATCTGGTTATCTAACATAATTATGCAACTTTTCGATGATGACAAAAAGGGGGAGATAGGTCGTGCTTCTTACTTTGGACTGTGATGTTTATTACCTAATGAACCTGATCATTGATGATTTGTGACTTTAAAATGAAATGTGTTCTAACATTGTGTTTATGTTGAGCTGAGTTGACACAGGGCCTATGCTTATGTAAAGCACAAAGTTTATCATCATCAAGAAGGGGGAATTTGTTAGCCCAAGTGAAGTTTGGTTTGATGAATGACAAATAAACTTAAGCATGAACCAGGTCCATACACAGTGTACACAGATACGGGGAGATTCGAGCATAAGGAATGAACGCGAAGGAGATAAACTTAAGTTGTTATATCTGATATCTTCTTATCTAAAAGGTTGCATAAATGATAAGGAGAAGGACTCCTTACTCGAAGAGAGCTTCATCCAAGATAAGGGAAGAGTTTAAGGAAGAGTTAAAGTTTGACGAGAGACTTGACTTTTTGATATCGGAGTTGGAATCCAGTTCTGAAAATTTTTATAGCTCCGTTATGTCATTTATGACTTGTGTGCAAAATTTGAGTTCGGACTTGAATTGATAGGTTTCGGTACATAATGTTGGAGTTGGAAATCTTAAGTTTCATTAAGCTTAAATTGGGGGATGATTCGTGGTTTTAGCATTGTTTGGTGTGATTTGAGTGTTTGACTAAGTTCGTATGATGTTTGGGACTTGTTGGTATAAATGGTCGAGGTCCCGAGGGGCTTGGGTATGTTTCAGACAACTAACGAATCACTTTTGTCCTTTGGAACACTACTGATAACTGCTGGTATTTTCTTCTGGTATCCTTATATGCGATTGCGTAAGTTGGTCTGCGATCGTGTAGAGTAAGTTAGGCAGAGGTGGATTTGTTCTACGCGATCGCGTGAATGGGGTTGCGATCGCGTAGGGTTAATTTGGGCATCTGGGAATTTGTTCATTGTGATCGCGTGGACACGTCCGTGATCGCGTAGGATTGGCCAGTGTGTGTATCGCGATCGCATGTCATTGTATGCGATCGCGTAGGATTGGCAAGTGTGTGTATCGCGATCGCGTGTCATTGTATGCGATCGTGTAGGGGAAATTTGAGAGGAAACTAGGCCACGTGTTGTGCTACGCAATCGCGTGAAGAGGGATGCGATCACGTAGAGTCGGAACCTGGTGCATCCCGATCGCGTGGGACTTAATGCGGTCGCGTAGGGTTAATGTTTGGGCAGAAAAGTTTATGCTACATGATCGCGTAGAAGAAATCACTAGGCCGAGAGTTTAAGTTCTGAAAATGGGACTTCACGATTTGGAGCTCGGATTTAGGCGATATTTGGGAGATTTTAAGATAAAACAACGGGGTAAGTGTTCTTAACTCAATATTGGTTAAATTATCCGAATCCATCACTATTTTTATCATTTAATTAGGGAATTGAGTTAGAAACATTTGAAAACCCTCTTGGATAGATTTGACGATTTGAGGGCCGAATTGTTACCGGAATTTAGTGATTTTGGTATGGGTAGACTCGTGGTTGAGCGGCTAGATTCGAGCCTGACAGAGTTGGATAATCGTGAAAAAAGGCCTTCTAGTGGATTAAATTAGAGCAAGACGAGGTATGTCTCTTGTCTAATCTTGTGAGGGGGAAATTACCTCATAGGTGATTAAAATTAAATAATTATTACTAATTGTGGGGGCTACGTACGCACGAGGTGACGAGAGTCCGTGCATAGCTACTATTAATGCTAAAGACCGGGTAGTTTAGGACTCAACGCATGAATTACTTGTATAAATTGTATTCTTTGTTTATTTAATATTATTTGATATATATATATATATATATATATATATATTGTGAATTGTTAGATAAAAATATTAAAGGATGAAAATCTCATATATACTTGATTTTTATTTTTAAATGAATTAATAGCTAAGAGAAATTGTTCTTCCTTCTGAATTTATCTTATAACAAATATACTCTCATTTCGGAGGTACATAAGAAAATGTCCTCCTTTCTTGTGGAGCGGGCCGAACGCCTCGCCAGGATAGATGCATCTATGGATCGTGCCGCACGCCCCTCCGCAGTGTACACGACACTCTGGATCGGGCTGTACGTCTTCGGCAGAAATCGTGCTTAACAATAATAATTACACGATACTTTAATAGTTATTTCAGCTTGCTAAGCTAATTGATAAATTGGAGAATCCTTGAAATTTTATGAATTATTATTCCTGCTTGTTAAGGAATTAATTGTTATTCCTGTAAAT